>JASDQU010438550.1:1629-18710 GCA_032191745.1 Picea mariana
TCCTTTCGGCGACTGGACTCAACTCTTTTGGCCCCTTTTGTTTAGCTCTTTTGTTTCCCAAATGACCACGGACTGTGACCCTACTTTTATTTCCATAGGGGCTTTCGGCGTTCGCGAATAGGAAGGAGTTGATCCTTGCTTATCATAGTTTCCATGGGTGAAAAGCCAAAACGGCTCAATTGGGCACCACACGTCCTCCAAATCTGATGGTCCTAAACTCTCCCGACGCTGTTGTGGGCCCCAGGTCCTGGACGCTTTCGTTACTTCACGCATCGGGGATATGACAAGCTATTATTTTGTATTTCGAAGTCGCGATGGGTGAAAAGGCGAGGAGCCTAATCGCGTGCCAGGTGTCTCCTATGGATGAACGGCTGAGGCTGCTTCGCGATACTGCGGGCCCGCCTCTAGGCACTTTCATCACTCTGGGGTTCGGGGTTTTGGGATGTGAGATGATGAGTGAATTTCACCCTTCGAACTCCCGACTGTCAATATGCTGACTAGATCTCGCACTGTGTGTAGCGGGATCAGACGACCCAGATTCAGTCTCAGCATAAAGCCGCTTTCTTTGACGTTATACATCGGTCAACTTGCTAGCCCCGATATTCTGATGACCGTTTATCTACTCTTATGGATGGATCCGGGCTGCTGACATCGTAATTCCACCCACCCGCTTGATTGGAACCCTCAAAATGAGATTTTTTCCATGCTGCGCTCGGGCGCTTCTTGTGCGACTTGCAGACCCGAATACTTTTGTGCCTAGAACAAGAAATGTTGCTAACAGTATTATTCTATGCAACACTCATATAGATGTTATGAATGAATGTGAAATGATTGCATGGGCCTAAGTTGGATGTCTCCTATCTATACTATTCTTTCATGATCTACATGAAACCTATGGTCTTTGTGATTCTCATGGCATCTCGGGTGAGACTATATTTAGTCTTTGAAGATTAAATATGTCGACACCCATGGGGTATTTTTTGGTAAATCCTTTCGAACCCTAGGTATGAAACCCTGGTCCAATGTTAATCATTTTTACTAACATATTTAGTTTCATTATAAAGCACAGGATTCATACAATCCTTGTCTTTTGTAATGCAACTAAAATAATAGTATTATATATAATTATGATTATTATATATTTTATTACTAATTTGGTAGTTGTATAGTCATTATATTTATTTTTGGTTTAGTAGTTTCATATTCATTTTATTCATTTCATATTTATTACATTCATTTTATTCCTTTAAATATAATAAATATTCCTTTCATATTTATTATATTTATTACTACTAATTCGGTACTTGTATAGTCATTATATTTATTTGTGGTTTAGTAGTTTCATATTCATTCTATTTATTATTAGTTTAGTAGTTTCATATTTTAATCAATTATTCCAACCCCAAACCTTTATGGTTAGATGAGGACATTGTTTTAGCTTAGAAAATATAAAATAAACTATGAATACTTGGTTGAGAATTTGTTTTCTACTAATTTGATCAAGCTCTACAATTCTCAAGATCCAATCATTTGCAATAGTCTAATGAAGGGGTTGATATTCAACCAGATGACTTGTATTGATGGGCTTGGTAGCAATGTCATAGATTATGTGATATCCTCGTATATAACCAAATAGTAAATTTGACATCTTAAATGAACATGAGCATTACTCATATTATAGACCTTTAACTCTAAGTTTAAACTTTGTCATGCACAAAAGGCTCAAAGAAGAGAGTTCTAATAACCAAAAGCATTGATCTTAGACAAAAATGAAGTTGAACCTTTTTAAAATGATTTAAATAATGATTTAAATCTCCTATTAAATTAGGGTAATATTGAATATCTCTATCATAATTTTATGACAACCCTCCCTACTTCCATTAACCAGTTCTCTATCAAGGTGTCATGTAAAAAGGAAAATAAAATGGCCAACCCTTGGTATAATAAAGTGTGTAATATTACTAGAAAATACATTAGAGATGCTCGTAGCAAGCCCTTAAATTTGGATAACATAAATAGGTACAAATACCTAATTAAAAGGAAAAAAAAGTATTATATAAATAGAAAGCAAGAGAATTGTGTTCACCTCTCTAAGCTAAATCCTCAAATTCTAGAGGGAAATTCTAACTTTTAAAACTAAAGAAAAAGGTGTGATTCCCTTGAAGGACTGGAATTCCTACCTTAAAAATATTTATGAATCCCATGATGTCATGGACAACATTCAAACCCTTTCTACAAATGAATAATTTTTTTTTATAGAAGACATAGAGTTTGGGGTTAATTGGTTAAAAAAAAAGAAATCTAAAGATATCAAAGGAAACCAAGAATAAATCTTAAAAATTGGAGGGCTTATCCCCATGCCTCACATCTATAATATATTCAATTTAGAAGTCAAGCATGGCTTCCCTAAACCTTAGACTCAAAGCCTCGTTGTACCTATTTTTAAAAATGGGGATAAAACAAACCCTCTAATTATAACATCCATAGATGATTTTAGGGGCTAAATTTCGCTCATGGGCTAATTTTCCATGGTTTTTCCCAAAAAAAGATTCGCTAATCTAAAAATGATTCACCCAAATTCTATAGGATAAAATTATTTTACCTTAAAAATAGCCAAAATTTATACAAACTATATAAAATCCTTATAAATTTGAATGTTTTTACAAAAATATCGCAAATATTTTATAGTTGGCATATAAAGGATTTGTAAGATTCGCCAAAGTTTCTACAATTTAAAATAAATTTCCATCCTTAAAATCATCCTTGATAACATCATTATGATTAGCCCCCTTCTAGCCAAGTTATATGGAATTATTTTTTGGGAGGGATCATTTTACGGTTAGAAATCAATGGAAAAAGAGCTAAAGGCTAGGCCAGATTCAAGATTTATCATTCAACTGTAAACTAGGGTGTTACACTTAGGATCATTGCGGAGGAGTGTTGGAGTAATAAAACCAATCCCCTATGTTGTTTCAATGACTTCATAAAATATTTTGACACAGTGCCCTAGCCTTTGGAATAGATTAGAAAAGCTAAAATTTCCTTTCAAGTTGAGATTTTCCGCAATAAGGTTGTACGAGAATGTTATTTCCAAGTTTAGGAACACTAAGGGATGGTTGAAAGAAATTAATTATAATACCAGATTTAGACAAGGTTGCCCCCTATCCCCTACCTTTTTTGGCATATACATCTACAAGTTAGAAGGTTGCTTGGAAGAATCAATTTATGTCATCTCGACTCTAGATGGTGTAGTCATCATCCTTCTTCTCTGCATTAATGATATTGTTCTTGTGACAAGGAGTTCTTATGATCTTGACAAGAAACTAAAATTTCTCAAGGATCTTTTATCTAGTACATGTATACCTATTAACATTAAGAAAAAGAAAGGTTATGATAATTAAATCCAAAAAGGCCACTTATGCTAATTTCATGTATGATAACAACAACTTGGAGGAAGTGAATTCATACAAATATCTCATAATCAATCTTCATCACAAGCTTAGTTTGAACTATACAATTCAGGAAAAGATAAATGGAGGGTGGAAAGCTTATTATGGACTTGAAAATAGTTGTAAATCAATATACCTTTGACTATGGGATAAGGAGAAACTTTTATTTGAGACTCTCGTCAATTTTTTTATCTTATATGGTTGTGAGGTTTGGGGTTGTAGCACCTCTAGAGAATTGTGGAGAAAGATAGAGAAAATTTAAAAGTAAGTGTTTTATAACTTATAATATCAAAATTAAAGGCAAGGATCCTCCTTCGAGAATTATTTGATTAATTATGATGTCTAGATATTTTAATAAACGTCTCAACTCATGACAATCGTGTCGATTATGAAATCCCAGAGTAAGAATCCCAATTATATTTATAGAAGGTTCATCTGTTACGAATTGATCCAATGTTTCTTGTCTATAGGATTTCTCCAAATAATATCGAACCACATGTTCCAAAGTTCTATCCACTGCCTGAATTTCATTAATCCTAGAATATCCTCCTCATAGAAGTGATTATGTACCCCATTGAGAGCACAACTATGATTGGGTACGTAATGTACTAAACAGCACAAAAGACAAGAGATTTCCTAATAAGATTTCTTCAAACTCTAGTCAAAACCACCTTCATCTCAAGCAAGGTTGGCATAAGATGTCGAGTCTTGGTTAAATCATTATATAATCAAGGGAAAGGTCACTTGGCAAAATAACGATAATAATAAAAATATTATTACATCTGAATTTAAGGAGAAATTGTGGTGTGATAAATAATTAGAGGACAAAAGAAAATTAAGATACTATAAGGAGGTGATCAACCCTATTTTAGAAGATAAAAAGTATCTATATGTTTTGACCGGTGTAAAGAAGAAAATCAACATTGCTAAAATAGGAACAAACTCTCATAAGCTCTATAGTGAAATAGGGTGTTCAAGAATTCCTAAAACTTCATGGGTTGAAAGAATTTCTCATCTTTGTGACACTAAGAGGGTTGAACATGAAAAATCATTTTCTCTTAGAATGTGCTATGTACAGCCACACTAAATCCCAATTTCATAATATTCATTACAATACCAACCTTCCTAACATTTTAACTCATTAAAATTATGGTGATTGAGGAATGCTTCTCTTAAATATTTTCAAGAACAAAAACGAAATTCTAAAGAAAACCAAGTAATTTCTTACTTTTATTAAGGTCCCGTAAACTAAATTTGATCTCATTGTATGTTTTTTTGTTTTTTTTTGTTAGTTTGTTCGTGACTTGTGGGACTAACCTATGGCTAAGAAATTGCAACTCAAGGGCATCTAAGCCATCAAAATCACTCGGGGATCTCACTTGGCCTTAGCCACACCAACCCTTAACATGACTGGATTTTTTGTCCCTGCAAGTTTCGAACCAGTGACTTTAACATCACAGAGTGGCTTAACAACACACTCTATCACCGACTGTCCTACATCTCAGGGACAATCTCATTGTATGTTAACTATCATCACCATCATAATTTTTGTTAATCCTTATTATTCGATATAAATTTATATGATGTAAATAATTAAAAATTTCATAAATTTATATCATTGTGTCATTGTACACTATTAAAGTTGATCTAATATCAACTATATAAAATTATATACTTAAACAATACATAAAAATGTCATACATGTAATGAATAAACTTCATTAAACAATATTATACATAAAATCAACTAAGTGTTATTTATATTTAAAATCAACTAAACTTACATTACAAAATATTACATAACTAAATGTTACACATGTGAATCAATAAAAAGAGATTAAATTTATAAAAACATGTAAACTAACATTAATTAGCAATACTTTACAAAAGATCCATAAGTACAAACATATATAATATTAACATATATATAACATGGAAATTAAGTACTACAATATTGAATTTCCAACTAATTCATCAATACATGATAAACTAGTAACTAGTATATGGCAGAAGTTGCCTCCATGCACTCAACAACAACATCAAGTTCTCCACTCTCCAACTAAACAAGTACATGAAAATCATCTATATAAACTTTTCCAAATATTTCAAAGCCATTTTCCAAATATTTCAAAGTCATGGAGTGAAACTTATTTCTTTCTCTTTCAAACATTTACATCCATCTAATCCTTCTTTATATGGAAGGAGAAGTTTTTCTTTATATGGAAGGAGAATGTTATTTGTAATCTTAATAATATTAACAATACCATCATATGGATCTAACACTTTCACTATATCACCTTCCTTTTATGTCCTTTTTCAATAAAAGTATTCACATAACATATATGTTTGGCAATATATTGTATTGTTTTTCAACATTATTTTATTATTAAAAAATTTAAAAAACATAAATTTGTTTTTCCTCATATTTTTAATTTTAATAACTTAATAAGATTTTTAATAAAAGAGAATAAAATAAAAATTAACCATTTAAAAACAAAATTTTCAAATAACATTCAAAAAATAAATTATTATGTTCAAATAGCATTAAAAGAATTATTGAATATAATAAAATATTTAGATAGCATTAAAAGTAATATTACATATAATAATTTGTTAATTTTCAAATGGTCACATGGATTACAATAAAAATAAAAACTACTTTGGAATCATTGTAAGAAAAATAAAAATAAAATTACAATTAAAAAAATTATAATGTGAAGACTTTATTGCAAAATTGGAAAAAAAAATAGTAACAATATATTTTAAATAAAAAAAAATTATAATATGAATATTTCATTAAAAAAAAATATATATATATATATATATATATATATATATATATTAAATAAATATATAAACTATTTATATAAAATTGAAAAAAAAAACAATATATTTTAAATAAATATGTAAACTACTTATATAAAATTAAGAAAAGAAAAAAATAAATATCTTCTTATAATAATCAAGGACAAAAATGATATAATAAATTATTAAAATAATAATAATAACCTATTCTAAATAAAGATGCCAAACACATGACTAATTAATAACATATTATATTTGCAAACACATGACTAATTATTCTATTCCCTTTCATAAGCATGTGCAAGGTCTTCCTTTTCTATGAAAAATTCTACCACGTGTCTTCCTTTTGTATGAAAAATTCCACAACTCTTCCATGCTTAACAAATTAGAATTAGAATAAGAAAAAGAAATGAAAATTAAATAGACATATATTTTAATGAGGATGGTTGGTTAAAGTTGGGCGTTTCATATGTTAATCTGTTCAAATCTTGAAAGACACGATTCAGCCTTTTGCAAATGGAATCCCCACTGTAATCCATCCCAATTGTGTACCCCAGCCGCAGTTTCTTAGAGAGCCTGTTGGTTGAAAAGTCATTTTTTAAAATATTTTAAAAAATCTGTCATTTAAAAATAAATATTATATATTCATATTTTTCCAATACTTTTCCAAAGAATTTATATTTTGCATTATATTTGAACAATGGACATTTTTATCATCTGTGGTGCTTGCACAAAGATGGTAGCCTCAAAAGAGGTAATGAGGCATTTTCAACAATGTGTCCACATTGTCAATTCAAGAATAAGTGTACATCACTTTTAAATAGGTGTGACATGATTTGAATGGTCATACTAAATCATTACATAGAGACCACATCATCATATTAAAGGAATGTGCACATGCTTTTAAAATGATGATATGTTAATAATGCATACATGGTATTTATTTTATTAAAAAAAAATGGTTCAAATTCTCATTTCATTAAATGTTTTTTTTTAATGGATTTTGATCATGTTTTCAACCATATTAAGGTGTGTTTAAGATTCCTAATCTCATCGCAAATATCATAGGGAGTTTGTCATTATCTTTTAGTCTTTCTAGTAGTATGGGTGGAAAAAAATAATTGAATTTTTAGTATGTTTTTTTGTGTTAATCATGTTATTTATATGGTGCATTATATGCTTTTAGATAGAGAATAAAATTGTTTTATAAATTTTGAAATGAAACATTGGGATGGACCCAAACCCACCACCACTAATTGTAGGATTCCCAACCCTAACCATGATACAAGTAGAGAGATTAATATTGGCACTGATGCACGTAGAAATCTAATTCATGATTTTAGGAGGAATAAATAGCATAACGTGCCTTTCCGTGGCATTCATTTGTTTTCTTGCAACCTAGATGTACTATAACCTTCTTAAGAATCAAAGTAAATTCCTTTTAGAACCATTTGCAAGATCATCTTAAAGTATTTGTATCTCCAAGTTTAAAGTCGAACTGGGTATATTTTAAGGTCAAAGAGAACCCATCCTTGCCCCCTTATATATTTTTATCCCATGATTGAGTGGAAGGTGGAGGTATCCTTCACATACTATCATTTTCCATGTTTTTCCCCATCCATATCCAACAACTTACTTTTTTCATGCCCCCATCCATCTACCATATTCCTTTCCACCCCTTGCTCTATTATTTGCCCCATCCATCCTTTCTTCCCTCACTCCATAATCCAACCACCTTCCACCAATTCCTACTCAACTAGGTGGAGGGTAGAGGGTTGGATATGCCATTTATCTCATATTCATGAGATGCCTCTACTCCACATTCCACTAATCCACCTCCTGCATTACTAGAGACTAAGACTTGACTTTGGAAATAGGTGATTAGTTGGTCATGCCATGTAGAATTAGGTTATGAATTGGAAACTAGAAGATGATATCGACTTTAGAAGTGGTGACCATGTATCAACATTACACTCATCCACCTCATGCATTACAAGAGACTAAGACTCAACTTTGGCAATAAGTGATTAGTTGGTGACGTCATGTGGAAATTGAGTTATGAATTGGAAACTAGAAGATGATATGGACTTTACAAGTGGTGACCATGTATCACACGGGACCAAAAGTGGTGTATGTTGCATATGAGGGCAAGAGTGCATAAAACATATGACTCACACACATACAACGGGAGCATGCTCAAATTTTCAAAACTATAAAAATTATATGCACACAGAGAATGTGGTATAAATGTTAACACACTTGATCTAATGGTGAATATTCAAGTGGAATTAATCTAGCAATATCTAAATCTCTAATTTCAAAAGGTCATAACTAGAGTTGTAGGTGGTCGAATCAATGAAATAAAGGTTCCTTGGAAATGTAAATGGGAAATATGTTTACATGAAGGAGCTCATGAATATATGTTTTATGTAGACATAAATGTTAATATATGATTAGTTAATTTCTTGTGCTCATCATCATAATTTTTACAGGAACATAATGGAAAATGCCCATAGGGGAAATGGATGGAAGGGAATTCTTGGATTTCTTTACTTACCAAATTGTGGAGGCCAAATTACTCCATTATATAAATGCTCTCTTTTCCAAAGAAATCATGATATATACCATGTCTAAGCTAGTTGAGTAGGTTCGAGAGGACCTAACTACCTTAACTATTGTTTAGATTCATGCACCCCTAGAGGATACATTTATAACCTGATTTACCAATTCTTTGATATGGTCGCAAAGTGGACCCATGATTATCTCCTTCTTCACCCTTAACATGAATATTTCTTCTTGAATTCTAGATAGGGTCCCATGTTGCTTATTTATATACTGATTTATGCTCTACATTGCCCAAAATGAAGTATGTGAGCCATCTCATTATTTCCACTTCGATGAACTTGTGAGGCTATTAAATTATGTTCCCATAAAAACCTTAGTTGCATTCAATTTAGCTTCAAGTCACTACGTATCAAAAAATGATCTTTATTATGATGTTAATTTTGACAAAAACCCTATGTGCCATTTTTTGTCTCAAAGTTGGTTGTAGCTTCAAACAAAAAGAAAAACTCACTAACATTGCTTTATTGACGCTTCTAAATGTTGTATAAGCATGAAGAAGTTGGAGAATTGACTTTATGCTTAGATATTTGACTAGGTTTTGACTTTGGAATATTTCTTAAATAAGCATCATTTTATTGATGTTTTTTTTATTTCATTTGATCTACGTTAAATGTCAATATATAGGCATATGAGTGTTGTTTCCATTGTGTAAATGTTGTTTTGAGGTAAGGAACATATGATTCATATGATGTGTGGCATAGTTTCTAAATATTCAAGTTGTCATTGTGAGCCATCTCCATGTCCAGTATCAAACCACCAAATCTTGGATCAACCTTTGTCTTTTACATGCACATCAACTCCCCCATAAAAGATATATTCCTTGATTTTAGAAAACAAGCATGCAATTCCATTGACAATGTTTTAATAAACACCTAATATTCCATGAAATTCCACTTTCAACATTGAGACAAACATACGACACACATGAATGCCCACTTTCAACATTGGGCCAAACCTTCAACACCCATGCCAATCCACCTACAACACTGGTCAAAACATTTATTGAGTTGATTAAAGGAATATTGATCTTTACCAATGCTACATGCACCCAAAACCAAACAATACCAAATATTATCATTAGTCACACATGTTTATGTAAGACTAACATGCATCCATTTACTAATTATGTGAACTAGGAATGTCATCTCTATGCTCTACCAAGATCAAAACTCTTGTCTTTAATACCAAATTTTAGAAAACAGAGTAGATATTTGTGAATAGAATGCATATCTAATAAATTAGTAGGAAAAATTTAACCAACAAAAAGGAAACATGATTCACATGAGAGGCATAGTGGCATAAAGGTTATTTTGAGATATGTTACATATGATGATATTACTCATCTCTCAAGGTGTGATTTAGAAACATTTTGGAAAGTTTACTTATTTTTATTAGTAGTAGCATTGAGAAGAGAAAACTTGAGTTTCCAATAATTACTTCTAAACAATACTTTAAAATTATGCATGTTCGTACTTGATACAATCATATTTAAACAATATGATCTTGCCCAAGGTTGTCCACCACTATTCATAAAACTAGAAGCATGCCCTATGTCATTCCCTTCATGTAATTATTATATTATATAAGGTCCTTGTGATGATTTCATATTCTAAGGCCTTGTGATGTAAGATCTTAATTTTTCATCCATGTACTATTCTTACATAGGGGCTTCAGGAAAGCTAAAAATCTATTCAAAAGTAGTATGAGGAAAAGGAGTAGGATCTAATATATGGGACCTTCTATGCATGTTCTTTAATTTGAGTGTTTACTGGATGAACACTTGGATATGGGTTAAATATTTGAAGAGACTATATGCAATTAAAGTTGTTATTGTATTGGATTATTTTTAAGGTATTTGAAGGGTAAGGATGTCTAGGACCGACCACATGGTTTACATGATTAACGAATAGGGTACTAAGGGCACAAAGTATTCTCATAGGTCGAGAGAAAATTAAAAAAATGAGAGGAGACTTTCTAAGTGATTTTCATGCCTTTCTTGTGGGTAATATGTAGGCCCAAAATTATGTGAACAAAGTTTAAACTATTAGGAAATAGACTTCCATGCTAAAACTAGTAGGAAAATAGAAGATAGATTTAAAGAAGCAAAATAAATGACAAAAAAATCACACAGTACATAGAGATCTTACCCTAGAAAACCAAATGAGAAAACCAACATTCCTTGAGTGTATTTCTCTTGTTGTCTTATTCATTCAGAATAAACAGTTACGTGACTAACCTTGGTCTACACCTAAGACACAATCACCATCATATTCTCTTGCATTACATAAGAATAACCCTACAACCAATTTTTCTTACATCTACATGACCAACAACCTCTGCTAAAGATTGACCTACGATTAGCTTCTACAACATTACAACATGCCTTATTTATAGGCTTTACAACATGCAAAATTCTAAATCATGGTGCCCAAAAATGGTTACATATCCATGCATATCATTGGTTTCAAATCCCATGAATCTCGAGATTCAGTTACAATCGACTCCCATTCGACATCCAGTCGGTCTCTAGTTGGTGTCCACTCAACCTTCTAATGACCTGTTGTCGGTTGAATTTTCATCTTTCTATCAATCACTTCGACCTTGAATTTCTCGATTGAATATTTTGACCTTTGAATTTACCATCAACTCAGATTTCATTACAAAGAATATAACATACCAATATTCTCCCACTTGTTGTCTTCTTTGTTGAACTTAGGAGAACATGAACTTCACAGCACCAAGAGAACTTCACAACACTCACATACTTGGTCAAAGACTCTACTATGTGTTCCAACATGTCTACTTTCTCCAACAACACCTTGTTGCTTTCCACCATGTCTCTCATGAAATGGTATTGTACATCAATATGCTTTGTCCTTGAATGATAAGTTGGGTTATTTGTCAAGAATATTGTGCTTTGACTGTCGTGGTTTATCTTCATAGCTATCTGCTTAAACCCAAAACATGAACACAATCATTGCATCCATACTGTTTTTTTTCTCCCATCAGTGGATGTCATGTATTCAACTTCTATTGTTGACAAGGATACGACCACATGTCACTTACTCATCCAGCTAAATTCTTCATTGAACATCTTGAACACATATCCATTGTTCGAACTTCGTCGATCCATATCTCCAACCAAATCAGCGTCGACAAAGCCATGTACATTTACTTCACTGATAGCATATGGCATAATCTTTTGTGCCACGCAAATACCTGAACACTCTTTTGACAGTTGTCCAGTGCTCTTTCCCAGGTGTTGACATGTATTTGCAAAAAACTCCCACAGCATGAGAAATATTTGGTCAAGTGAAAACCATTGTAGACATCGCAATACCAACAACACTTGCATAGGGAACACGTTCCATTTCCTCTATTTTTTCATGTGTCTTTGGACACTCTTCAGCAACTAGTTTTTCTCCCACGAGAATTGGCACCTTTATTAGTTTGCAATCCTGCCTGTTGAAATGTTTCAAGATTGTTTCAATGTACTTCCTTTGGTTCAACCAAATCCTTCTAACTTCCTGATCTCTCTTGATATCCATTCCCAGAATGAAGTTAGTGTATATTTTAACCTTGTGCAATTAATTATTGCAAACATGTTCTTAATAAAAATAGAAAAGATTCAATGGAACACACACACATTACATGGATATTTTACCCTGGAAACTCAAACCAGGAAAACAGAAACCTACTTAGAGTCGCACCTCTTCTATGCATCATATCTCTTCATTGTTTACAATGCAATATATATATATATATATATATATGACATCGCGGCATCCAAACCTATAATGCATTGACCCAGATTATTCAACAAGCCTAATTTCTTAATTGTAACTAGAAAACCATCGGTGAAAACCATGTGAAGGAAAACCGCCAAAAAATGGACACAAAAAAACACAAAAAAAAAATATTTGGGGGAACTTCCCCCGAACCCCCGCGCACCCGGTGCAACACAAACACTAAATATAGTCATGCAAAGAATATAACACATACCCAACATTCTCCCTCTTGTTGTTTTCCTTACATATAGGGTTACAAAGTCAACAATCCAAGGCAACAATGCCTATAGATCCTCTACACCAAGAGAACTTCTCAATGCTCATAGATTTTGTTAATGAATTTCTAACATACTTCAAAATGTCCACCTTCATCAACAACACCTTCTTTTCTTCAACCACGTGTCTCACAAAGTGATATTTAACATCAATATGATTTTTCTTTGAATGATAAGTCAGGTTCTTTGCCTAGAATATTGCACTTTGACTATCACAATATATCCTTATAGCTTGTTGTACCAACCCAATACCTAAAAAAAATCTATGTAACCATAATGCTTCCTTTCTTGCATGAGTAGTTGTCGTGTATTCAGATTATGTAGTTGAGAGTTCCAATACAAACTATCTTTTGTTCATCCAGTTGATTTCTCCTCCAAATAGGTTAAACACATACCCACTTGTATATCTTATGAAATCCATATCTCTAGTCTAGTTTGCATCCACAAAGCCATGAATGTCCAACACTCTATCCAATCCTGGTCTTCCTTGGTAGCACAATCCACAACTAGTAGTGCCACAAAAATACCTGAAAACCCTCTTTACTGTTGTCCAATGCTTCGTCATTAGTTTTGACATATACCTACTCAAAAATCCCAATGCATGTGCAATGTTCGGTCTTGTACAAACCATTGCATACATCAAACTGCCAACCGCACTAGCCTACAAAACATGGGACATGTCCTCTTCCACTTCATATCTCTTGGGACACTGATCTGAAGATAACTTTACGCATACAGGAATATGAACCTTGATCGATTTACATTCTTTCTTATTAAACCTCTGCAATATTGTCTCGACATATTTCCTCTTATTCAAACAAAGTTTCATGTTTACCTGATTTATTTTAATTCCCATGCCCAAAATGAAATTTACAACACCAATATCCTTCATGTCAAATTTAGAGGACAACTTATTTTTCACATCGTTGATAATCTCCTTGTCACTTCCTATCAACAACATATCATCCACATAGAAGACCAAATAAATAAGATGATCACCAATTAATTTGAAATACACATAGTGATCCACTTTTCTCCTTGTGAAGCCAAGTCCCAACATATAAGTATCAAATTTTTGATACCACATCTTTGGTGATCATTTTAACCCATACAAGGACTTTTTCAGCTTGCATGTTAGCTCCTTCTTTCCCTTCACAACAAAGCCTTTTGGTTTCTTCATGTAGATTTCTTCTTCCATATCCCCATGTAGGAATGTTGTCTTCACATCCATCTGTTCTACTTCAAAATCAAACGCAGCAACAACAGATAAAATAAATCTAATAGAATTTAACTTGGCAATAGGAGAAAAAATCTCACCAAAGTCAATTCCCTCTACCTGGGAATAACCTTTCTCTACTAACCAAGCTTTGTATTTCTCCATTTTTCCTTTTACATTCAAATTCTTCTTAAACACCCATTTGTTGCCAATGGGATTTCTTCTAGTCGACAAATCCACTAGATCCCAAGCCTCATTCTTATCTAAGGATGTCATTTCTTCAACCATGGCCTTTTCCCAGAGTTTTCCATCCATTGAATCCATTGCCTCCCTAAAAATTCTAGGATCATCATCAGTAATAGACAAAGCAAAATTTGAACGAAAATCAGGTATAGTATACCTTTCTAGTTTCCTTCTTTCCTTAACCGATATCCTCAGTACTAGAGTGTGAGGACTCCTTCTTCTAATTCATGTTCTTATGTAGAGTCTGATTCATTATCCTTTAACGTAAACTCTGTTTTATTCAGTTCTTCCTTCCTTGGTAGGACTTCTTGTTTGACAACATCTTTGATTTCTCTAGATACCACATCTAATATATACACTACATTCTTAGTTTCTAGGTTCCAAATCTTATAACCATTCATACCATCTTCATACCCAATAAAGATATACTTTTCATCATTTTTATCTAGTTTACTCATGTTTTTCTTTGGAACGTGAACATATGCCTCACAACCAAATACCCCGAGATGTGTGAGAGAGGGTTTCTTACAAATCCATACCTTGTGTGGAGTCTTTTCATCCAGTGATGATGAGGGTGGTCGATTGACCAGGTAAGATGCAATACCCACTGCCTCTGCCCAAAATTCCTTTCCTAACCCGGCACCACTGAGCATGCACCTTTCTTTTCCATCAACATCATTTTCATCCTTTTTGAAATCCATTATGTTGAGGTGTATATGGATTAGTCTTCTACCTTGCTATAATGCACTTCTTACAAAATTATTCAAATTCATTTCTGCAAATATATTCACCATTATTCAGCCTTGACACCTTAATTATTTTCTCTATTTGATTCTCCACAAGAGCCTTAAACTATTTAAACCTGTCAAAGACTTCCTATTTATTTCTAAGGAAACATATACAACTTTCCCTCAAGAATTCATCTATAAATGTGACATAGTACACATAATTTCCCAATGATGGAACCGACACAGGTCCAAACACATCACTATTCACCAACTGTAAAATTCATTTTTCCCTTATTGCACTAGAGGGGAATCTTACCCGATTATGCTTCCCATATACACAATGTCACAGAAATCAAAATCCATAGAGAAGTTATACATACCTTCAACCATACCTTTATCGTGTAGTAGTTGAAATCTCTTATCTCTGATATGCCCCAATCTTTGATGCCACGGCATAGCCTTTTCTCCAAATACTGTAGGAGTTTTTCTTCTTCAGCTCCAATCTCAGGAATAATGGAACTATTACACCCATATATAATAGTTCTTCCTTGTATCTTATATAGAGTTCCAAACTGAACTCCCTTCACCAACACCATTTCTCCTCGTACCATCGTGCAAGTTTCTTTCTCAAACACTATTTTTACCCCTGCATCATCATTTTGCTTACAGAAATCAAAATTTTGGCCGAACTTGGGATGTGCAGAACACCAGGGAGTGTTATAATCCTTCCATTCATGACATTCAACTTGAATTTTCCTTATACTATGATTTTGTTTGTCAAGTCATCACCTAGAAAAACATCACCTCCATCATACCTTCCATATTCGCAAAACCATTCCCTGTGAGGAGTCATATGAAAGGATGCACTTGATTCAACCATCCATGCCTCATGATCTACATGTGTTATTGAAGAATTCAAGTACACATCCCCTCCTTCTTCCATGAAGGTTTTTGCTTCTTTAGAGGGAGCATCTTCAGATCTCTTCCCTCTCTCAACACTTGTGGATCTACATTGCTTCTTGAAGTGCCCTTCATTTCCACATCTCAAGCATACCTTCACAAAATTTTCAAGAGATTTATATCTTCCATTATATTTAGATCTCCCACTTGAGTACTTAGATCTATTTCTATCCTAGGAGTGTCCTCTTGCAAATAATGCATCTATTCTCTAGATTTCCATATTTTTCTGCCTCATCTCCTCTGACAACAAGGATGAGAATACATCATCAAAATTTAAAGTAGTTGAATTACTACCTATGGCCACAACCAGACTATCCCACGAGTCTAGTAAAGAGCACAATAAACAAATACACTTGTCCTTATAAGAAATCTCAATATCAACAGATAATAGCTGACTTACCATAGTATTGAAGGTGTTCAGATGCTTTTTCACCAAGTCTCCATATTTCATCCTCGGGTTATACAACTTCTTCTGAAAGAAAAATTTATTTAACAGGGACTTAGACTGATACAAGTCCCCAACTTATCCCATAATTCCTTGGTTATAGCCTCCCCTGACACAATCAGTAATATTGAATCTAAGAGACACAACTAGATTGTGCTCTTAGCCTTTTGATCCAAAATTTTCCAGTCTTCTGCTGACAATCATGTAGGTGTAGTACCTGAATCCACTGATATTTGTCTACCAAAAGATATTCCATATTGAGCTTCCATGGCTCAAAAATTTTCCCATTAAATTTCCAGATCTCTATTTTTGAACTGCTCGCCATTTCTTTTAACTTGAAGAATCCACACCTCAGATCTCCCACTATAACAAGGCTTATCATAGACTCGAGCCAAAACCTTATCCACAAAGGTGTCCCCTTGAAGCCAAAAACAACTCTAATACCAAATGTAGATTTTAATCGTGTACAATTAATTACTGCAAATAGATTCCTAATAAACATAAAAGATTCAATGGCACACACACATTACACATATATTTTACGCTGG
>JASDQU010438550.1:71404-86047 GCA_032191745.1 Picea mariana
GATTTTGACTCCGTCGACCGTTGTTGTCATCTCGACAGTTTCTGCGACTACACACGATGTGTTTGCCGAAGGGAACCTCAGTAATATCTCACCCATGATTCCCATTGACATATCTATAAAACCTGGGATTGTTGAAAATGTCCATATTGTAGCTTCATGTTCTTCCGATGAAATAGTCACCTATACATCCCTGTTTAAAGAGTTTCGTGACATCTTCGCTTGGAGTTACGAAGAGATGCCAGGTATCGACCTTGCAATTGTTGTACATGAGATAAAGACATACCCTGGTGCTAAACCCATCTGGCAATGCCTTCATCCAGTTCACCCATGTAAAGCGGCTGCTATCAAACTCGAAGTTGAAAAACTTTTGAAAGCCAGCTTTATTTATCCAGTGGCTATTACAGAATGGGTTTCTAATCCTGTCCTGATTGATAAGAAAAGCGGCAGTATTCGTGTATGTGTTGATTATAGGGATATTAATAAAGCTTGTCCCAGAGACAACTTTCCTACCCCTTTCGTTGACCAGATTGTCGATGACTGTGACGGCAGTGAAATCTTCTCCCTCATGGATGGTTTTTTCGGCTATAATCAAATTAACATTGCTCCTGAGGATCAACATAAAACTACTTTTATTTGTCCTTGGGGTACTTTTGCCTATCGAAAACTCCCTTTTGGTCTTAAGAATGCGGGCACAACTTTTCAACGCGCTATGTATTATGCTTTTCATGATATAAAGCATATCGTTCAACCCTATTTGGATGATTTACCAGCTCATTCTATGCACAGAGTCGACCACCCTACTCACCTCCGAGCCATTTTCGTTCGATGTCGGTTCTATCGTATACGTTTAAATCCGCACAAGTGTGTTTTTTGCGTGGAATCCGGCCGTCTTTTCAGTTTTATTGTTTCCCGTCAAGGGATCTGGGTGGATCCTATTAAGGTTGAGGTGATTCTTAATCTTCCTCCTTCTTCTACGCTGTGTCAGTTGCAAAGTTTGCAGGGGAAAGCAAACTTTCTTCGTCGTTTTATCCCTAACTAAGTCGAGATCACTCGTGGTTTCACGCGACTATTAAAGAAAGATTCAGAGTTCATCTGGGATACCATTGCCAACAATGCTTTTGAAGCTTTGAAGTTGTCCCTCACGCGAGCTCTGCTTCTCTTTCCTCCTGATTATAGTCGTGATTATTTCCTTTATCTTGCTGCCTCGGAGTACACTATTGGCATGGTTCTCGTCCAAGAGGACGATGCACATGACAAACATGTTGTTTATTATTTGATTCGAAGTCTCACACCCACTGAAATCAAGTATCAGCATGTCGAAAAACTGGCTTTGGCTGCCGTTCAAGCCGTTCAACGCTTCCGGCACTATATCCTCTCACAGAAAACTACGGTGATTTCTCATTGCTACCCTATGCAACATATTTTGACACGTCAATTGCTAGGGGGAAAATACTCCAAATCGATTGTCATACTCTAAGAGTTTGACTTGGAATTTGACCGCGCCAAGTCTAAGAAATCCTTAGTTTTCATGGAGTTGATATGTGATTTTCCTCACTCTGCAACAGAAAATTTAGCAGTAGATTCATTACCCGATGAATCTCTTTTTCTTATTAGCACTGATGATATTTGGTATGGGGATATCATTATATATCTCCAAACCTAGACTTTCCGACTTGATTTTTCTAGTACTGAACGATGTCACATACGCTATCAAGCTCGTCAATACATTATCCTCGGGGATACTCTTTACTGTCGGGGAATTGACTCTGTTTTTCAACGTTGTCTAATGTTTGACGAAGCCAAGAAATCTCTGAATGAATGTCATTCTGGAGCATGTGGTGGTCATATGTCTGGGTATGCTACTGCCTAGAAGATCTTATGTGCAGGGTATTTTTGGCCTTCTTTGTTTAACAACTGCATTATTGTCGTTCAGAAATGCCATGCCTGCCAAACCTACAATCAGAAAATTTGGTCACATCCTGCTCCTCTTCATCCTGTGGTCTCAGTTGGTCCTTTTGAGAAATGGGGCATCGATTTGATGACATGTCACCCTCACTCGGCCGGGGGGCATGGTTATATCATTGTAGTCGTTGATTACTTTACGAAATGGGCCGAGGCGATGCCGACATTCGACAACACTGGAAAGACTGCAACCTTGTTTCTTTTTAACCACATCATAGCTCGTTTTGGTGTGCCCCAAGCTGTCGTCACTGATCACGGTAGCCATTTTAGGAATTTTATGATGTATGAACTTACGGAGAAGTTGGGTCTTCGTCATGATAACTCAACGCCCTATTATCCACAAGCTAATGGCTAGGTCGAAGCTATTAACAAAGTTCTCACAACTATGCTTCGATGGATGATAGGAATTCATAAAACAAGTTGGCACACAATGTTGTTTTCGGCATTGTGGGTGTACCGAACATCTGTCAAGTCTGCTACTGGGTTTACGCCTTTTCGGTTAGTCTATGGTGTGGAAGCCATTCTTCCTCTAGAATGTGAGATACCCTCTCTAAATCTAGTTGTTGAACTCCTACCCAACACTTCTGCTGAAGAAGAACGTCTATTGTATCTAATGCGATTAGACGAAACTCAACGTGATGCCACCCTAGTAATAGAAGCCCAGAAAAAGAGTGTAAAGGCCCAATATGAAAATCATGTCAAGCCTTGCATTTTTTTCGAAGGTGATCTTGTTCTTCTCTATGAACAGGATCGAGACTTGTTAGGAGCTGGGAAATTCAAACCCATGTGGCAAGGTCCTTATATTTTTCACCGAGTTTTGGAAAAAGGAGCATATGAGTTGGTAGATTACGATGGTATCCCTTTGAGTGAACCCGGGAATGGGTTGTACTTGAAGAATTACTATGCATAAGTCATTTGTGCACAAGTACTTGTATTTTAATGTATCATACTTTGTGTGTGTTACTATAGTTTTCTTTTTGTCGTTATCTGGTCTCTGCCTTTATGTGACGTTGTGTTTGATTTCTAGATGTCGGAGTCTTTGCTACCTTATATTGGCTTCGCTGATGGTGCTAGTCGTAGTACTCGGAACCTTGCTTCTGTTGCGTGGGCAATCTATACCCCAACAAACGAACTTTTATCTTTACAAGGTGTATGCCTTGGTCGTGCGACCAACAACATTGCAGAGTATAGCACCGTTATTGAACTATCGGTTAATGCTATCTCGCTCGGAATTCATCATTTGGTTGTGCGACTTGACTCGCATCTTGTAGTACTACAGTTAAGTAATGTCTACTCTATCCGAAGTCCTACTTTATTATGGGTGTATTTGCGAATTCGCCTCTTGTAACATTATTTTGATCACATTGAATATCAACACATTCCTAGATGTCTTAATACATTAATAGATGAATTGACTAATTATGTATTGGACATACATTTGAATCGTTTATAAATTAAACACATCGAAATTCACACAATATAAAGTAAACCGGTAGAAGTCGTCTGTATATATAATGATCAAAAGAGTTTTTACAAAATGTTTGTCCGAAGACCAAAATATCAAAATTTGAAGCTCATAGCTTCTACAAAGTGACGTCACAGATGACGTTCACAGCAACACACAACTGCTCTAGAAACTCTACGGAGTAGTCGACTCATAGATGCTGATACCCCTACAGTGTGACGTTGATCGTGTCATGAAACCTCTTCCAGAGTCACATCTGGAATGTCTGTTGTCAGACCCTCTAAATTCTGTTCCACCACCTGATAATCCTCAGCATAATGTGGTGTTGTTTCTACCTCTCCTCACCTCTCAATAGGAGAAGTTCCAGGAGGTCTATACGGTCCAACATCTGTGTTATCAACAAACAATTTTGTGTTAGTCTTTGGATGAACATATAAAACAAAAACATTTGAATATGATAAAAAATCCAAAAATATTTAAAAAGAAAAAATGTGTGTCCTTCTTACCAAGGTCCCCCCACTGAGCATCCTCGGGCAATTCCAAATCTGGATCTCCTCGGAAATCCAACCTAGCATAAGTGTAGTCATCAACCATCAACATCTGTGGTTGAAGCCAGTCAAAGAACGTATCATCATATTTGATGATAGGTCTTGCTACATGCCGGGCCATGAGCCGACACCATCTCAGCATCCGCGAATATCTGGGAGCCGGTAAATTCCACTCCACCTGTAGCCTCAGTAATGGGACCTGCTCTAGGAAGAAGGATACTAGAAAAGATCCATACCCGAATTGCTTCAGGTCACCCCGCCTACATTTTGTTAATTTCTTTTTTATACTGTGCAACACAACATCTGCCCAGTTGAACACTCGAGGCTCAGTACACTCAATAGCGTACTGGAAATATCTCTCTAATGCCATATGCAGAGCAGAACTCACATCCATCTGAGCTATAGTGAAAAGGATAGTACGGAGGGTCAATTCTTGTACCCCCCAGATCGCTACTTTCCCTTTCTTTCTCTCAGCCTCAGGAACGCAGTGTATGTGGCAATACTCACTCATCAATAGCCCACCACTGCTACTACCGGTCAGGCTCACATAGTATCCTCGTTGGGATAATCCGGTCAAAAAGTAAACATCCTCAATGTCTAAGGACAATGTGTGGACCCCCACATGAAACACCTGCTAATCTGGATCCCACATGTGAACCAGGTACTCTAGAAGTTTGACTTGGGCCCTCATGCCTGGGATGCGAAAGTATTTCAAGAGACCACAGTCTCTCAAAGCAGTTATGGTAGGAGAATGATTCTCAGCCATTGCATTATCCTCTTCATGTTCCCTTTCACGCCACTCAAGCACCATGTTGCTGGTCAATTATCTGCACAAGGAATAGAATAAGAGAATTAATAAAAAAATTCATGATCTGGATCTTTTTCATTGGCTACAAATTTAAAAAAATTTGGGCTTTATGGTTCTCGCAAGTGCCCCATTTTCACAGTGCGAGAACCTCGTAGGTGGCTTAAGGCTCACCTGCGAGAATGCATCATTCTCGCAGGCCCCGTATAACATGCCTGCAAGAATGACAACGCGCATATAGGGCTTAGAAAAACAACTTAAAACTGAGAATTTAACCAATGAAATGAAACCATGAAAATGTTAAGGACAAAGAGCCTACCTTAATGTCACAGACAGCTCACTGAATGGTCTCTCGTAGCTCCCACAATCTAACGCCGAACTTGGAGGGTAAAAGAGGGGTTTTTTGAGCTCAATAGTGGAAATGTAAAATGGTGTGGTAAAAATGGTTTTTACTCCTTTTATTTACTTTTACTATATCATTTTGGGTTTTTAATGATTATTTATCGATTAAACCTAATCCCTAATGTCATGTTGAGTGTATTTCTTGCAGGCGTGATGACTTTGGTGATTCAATACAGGGATACAGACATGTTTTCCTTTGTTATCGCTTGTTTTTTATTGTTTTTTATGGTTTTCACATAAAACCTCGAGCGTCGTTTTTGTCCGTTTTTGCGCTCGTAAATACATGAGAACGTGACCGAGCATAGTTTTATCACTTTTTCGGGCTCAACAAGGTTATATGAAAAAGGAACCCCCCTGGAGTCCTCTTTAATCTCTTTTCAGACTCTCTAAACATGAAACGATCACCAAGCAACCTTGCTATTTTCACGCTCGATAAAGTATTTGAAGTACGCATCTGGTGAGCGATAATTTATCTCTTTTTCGGTCTTGTCCAGACTACTTTACGAAAAAGGAACTGAGAGAGTTCTCTTTTAAGCATTTTTTCAAACTCTATAATCTTTAAAAACCTTCGATTTTTCTATCTCTGGACTCATTAAACAAACATTGATAGACCCGTGATGGGACCGAACCACTCCTTCTTAGGGCTTGTTAAACATACTCCAAGGGACTCGTCCAAAGGATGAGCTTACATCAACAAGCATATGTTATCCTCCTCAAGATTGCATAAAAATAAAGAGGTACTCGCCAGAAATGGTGGGGGGAAATTTGGGAAAGGGATATATTTTCATCATCGTATTAATTGGCAGTAAGTGTCGCTCTTGAACATGACACCCCCTATTCATTACATTTGAAGCCAGTTTGGGAAATCCATTTGTCTCTCATTCGATTGATTACAAGGTCATTCCCTATGTCGTCTTTTATTCAATGCTGCCAAATCATTGGTCGTGTTGTTCATATGTTCAAGAGAAGTCCATATGAAACCTATATTGCGTCGTCCATCTACAGTTATCCATTCTCTCTATGTTGGCCTTCCCTGTGTCCAGTCCAATTCACATCATACCCTATTTCACCTTCAAAATATGTTACTCATTTCATGTCATTGATGGGGGATACATCAAGGCCCTCCTGTNAGTGGGTTTACATCATTGACCCCTGATCGAAAGATTCCATCGGATGTTCGACTTCAACTCATTTATTCATATTCAATGGATTGTACTACAGTACCTTGGGAGTCATTGACATCAATGGTGATTTCCCCCACACTTGTTAATGGTTTCATCAATGACTGGTAATCAAGTGGTTTCTACCATGCTCGACTTCAACACATGTAATCACATGGTTAGATTTGTACTTTGGGCGACGAAATTGAAGACCCTGGATATCATCTTTGCGATCCAAGTTGCGATGGAGTATGTATAATTTACGACACATAGATCCATTGTGTATTTCTCGTGGCTATGTCATCTTGATTTGAACTTTTTCGCATAGATCCACAGTGTATTCTGGGTGGCTATGCTATATTTTGACAGCATGGATCCACAGTGTATGATTAGTGGCCATGACCCAGATCTACAATGTTATCTGTCTATGATCTGAGTATGGGAATTCCTACCTCAGAATTGATATATATGATATTTTGCAGATGCTTGGTTGTTCGCAGGTTTCCGATGAGATATGCTCCTGGTTCTCAACACACACATGCAGCTTACAAAGTATATCGACTGTCACTGGTTCCACTCTCATAATTTGGGGGGCATTCTATTACCCATGATTTTGGTCATCATGATGATGTATTGATGATGGTGTACTCAGGCTCTTCATAAGAACTTTATCCTAAGAAAAGTTACTTTCTTCTCTTTCCAGAAATATCATTTTTGAAGGAGGTTCGCAGGCTGCTAGTATATTTGCCTGCGAGGATGCATGATTTTTGTAGGCTACCTTAAGCCAGGGTGTGAGAAGTTCACATTGTGTTGAACTGCTAGGGTGTGAACTCTTTCTAAAGCAAGGAAAAAGATGAATTCTCAATGATTCTAGAAGGGAATCTTCTAGAAGGATGAGATGGAATTCGAATGGTTATCCTAGTACTGGATTCCCTGATATTTTGGGATCACTCTTATCCAAGTAACTAATTCATTCTCTCCTATATATTGAGGGAATTATCATGGAAAAGGTTAAGAAAACAAGGCTAAGCAAGATTCATTGGAGAATTAGTGAAAGAATTGTGTGAAGGATTGAAGCTTGAATAGCAGGCTAGGAAACTCCAGCAAAGTCATTATAAGGGTTTTGATTTTCTTCATGCAAGTGAGCAAGTATGTGTGTCAGATCCAAGGGCCATCAAAAGGAAGTTTGCGACATCAAGGCTCAGGTTGTAATCTTTACTTTCCATCAATATGATACAGTAATATGTCCCTTTCCCATAAATCTATTTCCACTTTATTGTATAATTCCTTGATCATATACATAGATTGACTATCGAATAGATTGTGCTTTCTTCACTTTGGTTGGTTTTTGTTGTCTTGGTCTTCACTGCAAGAGAGCACTAGAGTGAAGCGGGAGCAACAAAGACCATAGCAAGCGATAATAAGGTATGTTATTATTTCTTGCCTCCTAGTTAATTCAATAGTCAAAATCTAGGGAAAGAGTATTATTCTGTCTTGCTTTGTTCTAGATCCAGGTGGACCTAGGGAGATCGGTTTGTGTCCGCACTTACGGATTTATCCAATAACAACTTGTTCTTAGGGATTATTCAAGGCTCCATTTGTATACAACTCAAAGTGGGCATGTGGAAACAACCGCATGTTATCTCATCTCATGAGGGCCCTGATTAAAATCTATGCCATAAGGGGACCAATTTGGAGTTATACACACTTATGTCAAGGCTCCTTCCATGAACTTCAAGGCTTCTTCAAGTGGACACATCATTACTGCTTCAAGGGATTCTTCAATTTTCTATGACATTGACTTATCCTCATGGCTTGAGTACTACACGTTGGCTTCTCAAGGCTTCATCAACATGTCTTCAAGGATTCTTCTTTTTGCTTCATGGATTCAAGGATTCTCTACCTGGCTTCATGGATTCAATACTCAAACAATCTCAAGGATTCTTTATTTGGCTTCAAGGATTCTTTATGTGGCTTCATAAATTCAAGGCTTCTTCACTTGGCTTCATCGCTTCAATATTCAATCTCCCTTTTTTCACTGCCATGTCATCATCATCACTACTACATCTTTATCATTACTACCACATCATCATCATCACTTCCACTTTGACATCAATGACAACAGTTTCTCAACAGTCCCCCCCCTTTGTCATTGATGGAAACACCTTCCTCCTTTTGCATTGATGCATTCCCACTCTATCCATCACCATGATCACTCTATCCATCACCATTCTCACTCTATTCATCACTTTGTTTCTCTCCCCCCTTTAACATCAATGGAAAAGGGATCATTTTTTCTTATCATGTGACTCCCCCTATCACCAACAATATGTTTCTCTCCTCTTTGACATCTAAGATAAAGAGTTGATCCTCCTTTAGAATTTCATGATTCTATTTCTTATTTTATTTCTCCCCTTGTCTTCATGTTTTCATCCATTGTCATTTAACTAATTTTTCCGATCCCTCTATCATCAATGGTTCCTTCTTTTTACTATAATGTTATCTTTGTGAGCATCTTTCCTTTTCAACAATACTCCCCCTTTGACAGTGCTAACTCTTCTTTCTCTAGCTATGAAAGAACCTATATTTTCCTCCTAATGTTGTTTTACCAGTTCATTCTCCAGGTTTCCTTATAATGCAGCCTCAGTGCTACTGATTTTACACATCACTTGTCATTTGGTTTGGACCCTTTAAGGCTACTACAGGAAATTTACCTTTCTAGATATGGAATCTTCATGGTGTATGATCTTGGTGAGGTGTACAAGATAGTCCTTAAGATTTTGTACTTGACTATCATAAGACATTCCTTTAACCAAGTGTATTTGTAAGGAAAACCTTTAACATGATCTTAACTATCATGACCTTTGCTTTGGATAAGCATATATTCTTTTCTTTTTCAACAGACACACCACACTTTTACTTTCATAACATTCCTATAATTTTTTTCTCTTCACAATCATTTGATGAAGCTACCAAATTTTTCCATAGACTGTCCTTCAACTTTGTTTTTTCTCTTCCAAAGAAAATAACCTCAACCACACACAAGTACCCCTATTCAAAATCACTTTTGAAAACATGCCAAAAAGTCTTGCAGATTGTGCCAAAATAAGTCTTCAAGGCCTACAATATACTTCTTCCAGGACTGTCTCTAATAAGTGACCAATCAATCTTCACTTCCACAATTCAAACAGGGATTTCTTATAATGCTTCACAATGCCTCTCAAATATGCAACAAACAATCCTTGAAAATGTTGCCATTAATTCCTTCAAAATGTCTTAGGGATGCTCATTCAAGAATATGCATGATCAAGCATTAACACAATTCACATTTCCTTGGTCTTCATTCCCTTCTACTTAGAATCCACCTCAACATTATCCATGATATTGGGAGTCTCTATGCCAAACAATTTAGAATAATGTATAATGATGATATGTTTTTGGATCATCAGTTGCAATCCTGACACCTTCCTTTTTACTTGTAGATTTATCATTATTACTCAATTCTGCAACTCATGTGGGTATGTCCTCTAAGAATTCTCCATTAACATGTTCTTCTTGTTTTTGTTTTCTTATCCAAACCTTC
This sequence comes from Picea mariana, assembly GCA_032191745.1. Classification (NCBI taxonomy): domain Eukaryota; kingdom Viridiplantae; phylum Streptophyta; class Pinopsida; order Pinales; family Pinaceae; genus Picea; species Picea mariana. The sequence goes on from JASDQU010438550.1 coordinate 81,330, forward strand.
TTATATCTTATATGAGTATTTTCATTCATGAAATACTTCATCATGCTTCCACAGTCACAAGATATGTTTCCATAGTTGTGGCATTTGTAACATTCAACATTATAGAGGGCCATATAAACACCTCTTACTTGACTATTTCTTTCTTGAAAATTTCTTCCATAATCTTTACACTTTAGAGACTTATGCCCATAATTTTTACAAGAAAAAAAATAAACGGGAAAGAAACTTTGATACTTGGGAGTGGTTGATCTTCCTTGAAGTGGAGTTCTTTGAGATGCTTTCTTGTCATATCTTGGTTGATCATGGTGTTTTACTCTGCTATTGGAATCCTTTAAGCCATTTGTGTGACCTTTAGGTCTTTCTTTAGTCTTCCTTGCCAATTTGGAAATATTTTCTTCTTCAATGTGTTTATGCTTATGGTCATACCCAATACATGTCTTGTCACTGAGAGATATTTTTTTATTGAGGTTGTCTTCTAAGGATGATGAACTCTTCTCAAACTTCAAGTTTGTGGTAACTGTTCTTTTTCACTTCTTCTCTTAGAGAAACAATTTCAAGTTCTTTTACTTGACATATTTCTTCCTTCTCTTTTAGTTGATTGTTTAGGACTTCTTCAATTTTGTTGTGCTCTTCTATTTGAATCATAACATTCTGCAAGTTTGGGCTTAGTTGGGTATCGTTCTCTTCTAATTGATTCTTCAATTTTCTTTAGTCTTCTTAGCCATTTCTACTTGTGCCTTTAAAAAAATGACAGCCTTTTCAATCTCACTTAGCTTCTCTTCTATAAATATATTATTTTCTTGATACCTCTGTAGTTGTTCCATTAACATTTTGTTCTTCTCCCTTGCATTCCTCAAATCATCTAGATCACTAATCAATTCCCCTTCAAGTTCTACTTCATCTTCTACTTCGTCATTCTCTTCTTCTTCTGAGGCATGGATTTTGATTTCATCTTTATCTTTGTCAAAACTGATTTTATTTGCATAGGTACATCTAATGTTACAAGGGTTTAATTTATCACCACAAGAATACTTACTTGATTCAAATTCCTTCACCTTTTCTTCATTTAATTCATCAGCTGGATATTTATTTGGGATATCATCCATTTTCTTTGATGTTGCTTCTTTCTTTGGTGTGTCTTCCTTTTGATCTTCTGCACATTCTTACATTGTTTCCTTTGTGTAGTTTTCTGGTAGTTTGTCCTAAAGCTCTTTAGCTGATGAATTATTTCCAACTTTGTTTATTTTATTTTCAAACTCTAATAAGCCCCTTAGAATAATGTTTAATGCCATTGCATTGTATTTTTGTAGCTTCTTTGTTGCTACTCCCTTTGCTCTACCTTTTGGAGTGGTGTAACCATCTAATGCTAATTGCCAAATGTCAAACCCATGTGCCTGTAAAACTTCTCTCATCCTTATGCTCCAATGAGAAAATTTTGATCCATTGAACAATCAAAATCCATCTGCGGAGTAAACTTCCTAAATATCCATGATATTCCTTCTAGTGGTTAGACTATTCTTGAAGGAACCCGCTCTAATACCAATTGTTGGAATATTCACCAATACTGAGAGTGGGGGGGAATCAATATCGAGCATGTTTTACTATTTTTAACCTTGAGAACATCATGTAAACATTAACCATTAACAATTCCATTCATCGTCAGCAAAAAATATACACATAACACAATGATTTTTACATGGAAACCAAAATGGGAGAAAACCATTGAATGATTTTCTTATATCATGTTAATATTACACTCATAGGAAGAACCAACTTCCAATATTCTCTAAAATCAACTGGAAGGAGGCACCAACCCCCTGATTTACAAGCACCATCCTAAAGGAAGCTCCAACTCCTTAATTTACTAGCACCGACTGGAAGGAGGCACCAACCCCCTGGCTTTACCAGCTCCAACTAGAAGGAAGCACCCACTCCCTAAAGCACATGCACCAACCTATTGAATGAAGACACCAATATTCTCAACTAAGCACCAACTCAATAAGATATCACCAATCCAAGATCTTCATACATAAAGTACTTCTAACTTCACCTACATGCTTCATTCCATAGACAATCCTTCAAACCCTAGCAAGCCTCATAAAATCATTCTCAGAATGTAATCACTAACGGAAACATCCAGTCACGACAACATCACAACTTCATAAAAGAGCATATGAAAACATCACATCCTCACGAAAACATCACAACTTCATAGCGAAGCATACGAAAACATCACAACCTCATGCCAACATCACTTCATAGTAGATCCTATGAAAGCATCACAACCTCACAACAACATCACGACAACATCACAACTTCATAGCAGAGAATACAACAACCTCACAACCTTATAGCATACCTTAAGAATAAGAAATACCTTAAGAGAACCCCCTAGACTTCTCTTTCACACCATAAATACACCACAACACCTTGAGAGAACCTCATACATTATCTCTTCATTGGTTGCACTAAAAATGTGAAATTTTATCCTGTATTTATAGTAATTCCGTCCAAAACAAAAAAAAATGGCTGAGTCGGCCTCAATTTTTTAGCTGGGTTGTCGAATGGAAAAACTCATATCTCCTCATTCCTAGGGAGTTATAGGGACTTGCATTTACCATTGGAAAGGTCTTGGAATAATTTTTCTAACCATGTAACTTTTGCTTCCATTTGAGTTAGGCATGTAGGGTAAAAATTCCCTCAAATATAGGGTATCCAAATTGACCACAAATAACACTTTCAACAATCGCCATCTTGTAATATTTGTCTTGGACATTTGTAAGCTTATTCACTTGAATTTAGGGGCTTCTTCACTTGGTTTTATGGATTATTCAAGGCTCCTTTAAGGCTCCATTTGTGTACAACTCAAAGTGGGAATGTGGAAACAACCACATCTTATCTCATCTGTGAGGTCCATGCTTAAAAGATACACCATAAGGGGACCAATTTGGAGTTATATACACTTATGTCAAGGCTCCTTCAAGGCACTTCAAGGCTTCTTCAAGTGGAAAAATCATTACTGTTTGAGGGGATTCTTCAATTTTATTTGATATTGACTTGTCCTCATGGCTTAACTACTGCATGTTGACTTCTCAAGGCTTCATCAACATGTCTTCAAGGATTTTTCTTTTGGCTTCATGGCTTCAAGGATTATTTACTTGGCTTCATGGCTTCATGGATTCAATACTCAAAAAATATCAAGGATTCTTTACTTGGCTTCATGGATTCAAGGCTTCTTTACTTGGCCTCATGGATTCTAGGCTTCTTCACTTGGCTTCATAGCTTCAATACTCAAACAATCCCCCTTTTTCATTGTCACATCATCATCATCATTGTTACATCCTTATAATTACTGCCACATCATCATCATCACGGTTACATCCTTATAATTACTGCCACATAATCATCATCATCATCACTATTACATCCTTATAGTTACTGCCACATCATCATCATCACTGCCACTTTGACATCAATGACAACATTTTCTCAATACATTTCATCTCATTGAAATATTTCTTTTTATTCTTTTTGCACTCGAAACTATTACCATTGGTTATTTTGGCATGAAGTGGAACATCTACAGCTGAAAGGATGCTATAAAATTTTGTATCATTTTACACCAAAAAAGATCCTAAATTTAGTGACATTAGCAGGAACTAACCACTTGAGGATAGCCTCCATCTTCACAGGATCTATCTTGAGTTCCCCTCCACCAATCACATGCCCCAAATACACTAATTACTACTTAGAAAAATCACATTTCTTAAGGTTAGTTAGCTACTAATTATTTTTTAGAGTCTCTAACACTTGCATGAGATGTGAGATACACGGCACACCCTTCACAGAAAGAGATATAAATTGATATATCATCTAAGTACACTATAAAAAATGAATATAGAAAGGGACACAATACATCATCCATCAAACACATAAATGTATATGGTGCATTACATAAGCCAAAAGGCATTACCATGCATTCATATAGACCTTTCCTTATCTTGAATACAATCTTCCAAGTGTCCTCTTCTTTAACTCATACTTGGTGGTATCTCAATTTGAGATCCAACTTCATAAAGCACTTTACATGCTACAATTGATCTAACAAATCATTGATCCTAGGAAAAAGGTATTGATTCTTGAGGGTGTTCTTGTTCAAAGCTTCGTGGTTGATACACATTCATCAAGTCTTATCCTTCGTGGGTACTATGATGATAGGTGACCCACAAGTTGAGGTGCATCATCAAATTACTATGTGCTCTAGTAGTTGTTGCAACTATTTCTTCACTTCATTTGCTTCAAGGAAAGACTATCTATACATCCCAATATTTGGCAATAGGGAGTCAAGAAACAACTATATATCATTCTTGACTTCCCTCTTAGGTGGTAACCCTTTAGGATCCCAAAACACTTCTCTATATACTTGCAAAAAATCCTCCAATTGATGTTTTATCTCTTTCGTACATCCCTCCAGATATGCCTTTACTTTTACCATTTCATCTCCTTTGGGGGCGGGTCCCAGTTTGGTGATTTGGGGTCCATAAACTTCAAGAGCTAGTTTGGGGCATCAAATGATATTTTTGGGGGTCAAAAATTTGTGATCTTATCTCTAACCCCTTGATATTACACATTTAAATATTTCCAATGCTATGAACATCACTTCAATCAAAGTTCATATGTGAAAGTTATGCCTCTCTCAAGTTGATCTACCTTGTTGA
>JASDQU010438550.1:89598-103524 GCA_032191745.1 Picea mariana
TTGATAATCTTGATGTGATGATCAATGAGTGCTAAATTATTGTGATTTTGTTAGTGAATATTGATGGATGATGAATTTACTTCATTTATTGTCATGCATGCTTAATTGTGAACATACAATAACTATGAATCAAAGGCAATGATTGTTTATTATTGGTATATGTGTGAGATATGTGTACACTAGCTATCCATACATACCATGTGTGTGTACACTAGTATAATTACTCATTGTATTAATTACTTAATTAATAATTTAATGATTAAGAAAATTATATTGCATACAAATAAATATCTAGCAACATTAAATACTCTCATTGACTTTAATTATTGGTTGTTATGATGAATTAAATGAGTATGGTGGGTTTCCATAAATATTTGGGAGAAAATGTCAAATTGCATTACTAAGTTAGTGTGGGGAGGAAGACTTCGCATTCTATTTTTATTATTATTTTATTTTAATTCATATATTCCCTAAAACTTGAAGGGAGGTTGATGTCCTATTTATGAGGGTGGTTGAAAATACTTGGGGGTGTGTGTAGGAATTTTATAAATAGAGAGGAGGAGGTAGTGTTGAGGGTGCTTGGAGGTTCGAGCTCGTTGGAAATTGGAGAATTTTTAGGAATAAATATTTTCTTGCAACAATATTCTAAGAGCCATAGTTTAATTGCTTAAGAATTTAATAGTTGGAAGCCATGAACAAGGTTGATTCTATTCTATTTCAATATTCTTTAACACAATATTAAACTAGTAATAAATAATTAAATTATTGTAGATAATCCAAGTATGAAACATAGTGAAGTTATTATCAAATAATTAGCACTGTGTAGAGGATGTAAAAACACTGAAGGGGTGCTACAATTGGTATCAGAGATTAGAATCGAATTTTGAGGCCAAAAGGGTCATCATCTTATGTAAGCTACTCTAAGAAATACAAAGGATTGCCTGTTTCCATTGAATTCTTTGAAGGAAACATGAAAAACACTTTTGATGACTTTGAATCATTATTAGAACATGATTTGGATAAAGGATTGTTAGTACTAGACTCCTGCTCCAAAGAATCGGGTAAACCTACTTTTGAAGAATAATATTCTCCATGAGAGGTGTAGGGAGATAATGAGTGCTACTTGGTGGAAATGGAGAAAATTCCTTGAGATTTGTGGGTGACCCTTGTAGCTCATAGAAAACAAAGTAAGAAACTAGTGAGATGAAATATAGAGCAAACCATCAAGTCTCTTGCATCTGAAAAGTACATTTTTTATATTTGAACTATTTTATTATTAGCAGAGTTGTTTTTAGCTTTACAAAGATGAAAAGTAACAAGAATAGAACTGAGAATATGGAAAACCAAAGTAAATATTATGAACATAAACCATGAAAATACTATATCAAGTTTGGTGGATGGATCAAGCCTCCAACACTGTCAGATTTTTTTGAAATGCCTTAGCTCATCTTCTTGAACAATTTTTTTTATTTTGTAATTATTATGTAGCAGGGACGTGGTATTTGAAGGTTTTGTTTTCATAAATGAAAAGATTCATTCAATTAAGAGTTAGGATTGAATGATAGACCCTAGCGAGATTGGCCTCGACTCTGGTTTGTCATGGAGGTGGAAAGGATATCGTTCTATATGTACGAGTAATGACTCATCAATCAAGTTTGGCGAAGGTGGATTGCAGTTAGAAGGGACTTTCTTTGGCTATGATGGTAGGATCCTCCATTGAGTCCTGGTGGGTTTCAGATAAAAATGTTTTGAAGGTAGAGGGGTCCAAAGATCCTCTTTTTGTTTCATCCCAAGTCCCTCTAGCTAGCTCTCAATCCTAGATTTCAACATTGCATTTTCATTCAGGTGATGACAGTAGGACTGAGCATTGGGATCGACCCCAATAATCCTGATGGGGGTTTCATGTTTTCCAGCTTGAGGTTCTTTTTAAGTTGGTGTAGATCTGGGTTTTTTTTTTAAGATAGGACCTAGACCCACTTGTTTGCATGCCAAATGGTGGTCCTTTTAATTTGTTCTTGTAAGTAAGTATCCTGAGTTTAAAGAAGCACACATCCCAATCCCATGGATGACGCAGATTTAGATTAATCTGAGGATGAAAAAAGGACATAGAAGAGGCATTTTACTCTAATGATGAGTTTATTAGACTGTAGAAATTAAAAAGAGTGGTTGACATGACCTATATACTATCGTTGGATCAGTGAGGAATGGTGGATGGGAAGGAGGAGGTCCCAATACATAATGGATGGCTCTTCAAAGCTGCTTCAATTGCATGCAGATGTTTCTTCGTCTTGAGACAAGCCACGATCTAGAGAAAGTAGTAGGAAGGCTAAGGAGTTATCCCATGTTCATTCCTCTAGGGAGATGAACAAGCACAAGCATAGGTGTCAGAAAGCTCGTAAAGACAAACCGAGAATGGTGGTAGGGGAAGATATCTCTCTATATGAGATTCTAGCTCTATTAGGTAAGCCAACAGTTGGATGCTTCAGTGGTAAGGTTTTTTCAACTTTTTCATTAATGAATTGAATTGAATCCAATTGGAATTTTTTCTTGGGTATTGTCCCGCTTTTCACACTTTGGCAGAGGATGGTTGGTCTTTAAATTTAAGAGAAAGGAAGATATGATTTTTTTTTAATCAAGAGTGTAATTGGGGGATTTTTGAGCTCATCCTTAAAGAGTGGTCCATTTCCTTCAATCTCACCGGAGATGTTTTAGATTATTCCAAAATTTGGGTTATTCTGCCTAATCTTCCCTTGGTTTTTTGGGAGGATAAACTTTTGGAATCCATTCGAAATATGATATGGATATTTATTTTCTGTGAGATGAATTGGAACAATAATACGGATCGACGTTGAGCATGGATCCAATTTGAAATAGATCTCAGACTTGGTATTTTAGATGAATTAGAGTTAATTTGGGGAGGTTTCTCTTGGACACAAAGAATTGATTACTAGTGTGTCCCCTTCAAGTGCTTCAGTTGCCACAAGGTGGGCCATATTCAATCCCAATTTTTTTCCTCTTCTTCTTTCCTCCCTCCATTCCAAAGAGTCTGGAGGCGTAAAGAATAGACCAAGGACTTGGAGGATGCTCGTGAGACGCCAACACAATCAGACGTAAAGTTGGCACAAAATGTATTGTTCCCCACTCCAAAGGACCTTAAGGAATCTTAGGTGCTCTTTGGAAATAACTCCTCCTCTTCTCCTTTTATGTCCCCTCTAGTACAGAAGTACGTATAGAATTTGACAGACAAATCTAATGTAGGGGAGGTATTTCCCTTTCTCTCCTATGTTTCCCCCTGTACCCCCTCCCCCTTCTAATCTTCCTTCTCCTCTTCCTTTCCCTCTTCACCTCTTGTCCCCTTGAGTTGGTTCTCGATCTTCCCCTAGAGTGTCGAAATAATTTGAGTCCTCTTTGTATTATTTCTCGTCAAAGTCGACTCTTAAGTATTAGTACCATATTTTTCCCCTTAAACTCAATGTTCATAACGAGGTTTGTCCTAGCGAGTTGGCTTTGGACGTGGGTTTTCCCTCAAATGTTGGAATAAAATCTCTTATGACACTAGATGAGATCCAAGAAACTAAGGAAATTTGATCTAAAAAACATTCTACCATCACTCAGGCCCTTAGAGAAGGGAAGGCCCATGGAAAGGTGACCCAAAGAAAATTGTTTCTTTCAATGCGCAGGGAGTCAGGGGCAGCTCAAAAAAAAATTCCCTAAACTTTTTTTTTTCTAAAAAACAATCCTAATATTATTTTAATTCAAGAAACTATGGGAATTGGGGAGAGATTCATTGAATCCTTTAGTCCCTAGCTATAGGGTTGGTTCTTCAGTTCCCTTGACTCTATTAGATTTTCATGGGGGGTACTAACTACTTGGAGGCCTAAGTTTAAAGATCTCTCTTCCTACAATATCCCCTCTGGTATTGTTTTGGATATGTTGGACCTTGATTCTAATCACCCTTTCATAATTGTGAACTTATACGGGCTCTAAGCTGATATGATTTCAATCCTGATTGATTTAAGCAACAATTGAAATCTTGATTTTGGGAATCTTATTTTGGGTGGTGATTTAAATTTTACTTTTTCATTAGCATAAATTTGGGGATCCTCCCTGAGGTTGGATCCCTAAGAAGGTTTCTTTTCTCATTGGTTGGAGGCCAATTGGTTGATTGACATCTCACCCTAAAATCTTTCTCAAATGTGGTGCAATGGAAAAAAAGGTTCTTGTCTTTTCACTAAGTGCCTAGACCATTTCTTAAGCTTAGAGGATTTGACAGAGAGTCCCTTAATACTTAAGTATAAGGTTTTAGTTGGAGGGATCTCTAACCATATGTTGATTTCCTTCAAAGTGGTCTCTAAATCCTCTAAACCTCCTTCTCCATTAAAATTCAATCATCGGTGTCTTGTGGAAGACTCCTACAAAAAATTAATTTAGTCCATCTGGAATCCATTAGTGGAAAACTCGGAGAATTATTTCATGGTGCAATTTGTAGAAAACTTGGCCAGAGTTAAAAAATATTATATAATCTTGTCCAGGAAGCAAAATGTACATGTACGATCATCTCTTTCTAATGTGGAGTCTCAAATCGAGGAGATCATGTTAGCAAGCCATGTTTCCAATCTCTCTGTTCAATAGGAATTGAGGTTAGGTGAACTTATGAAAAGAAGGAGTGCCATGTTATATGAGGAGGAAGCTCTTTGGATACTTAAGAGCAAAGTTATCTATCTCAAAGAAGGGGAAAACAACTCTAAATTATTTCACAACTTTTCTAATAAGAGGAAAATTCATAACACCATCTTCGAGATAAAAGTTACAAATGGAATCTCGGTCTCCTCCTTTGATGGAATAACGAACGTTGGCATAGGTTACTTCTCCTCTATCTTAAACAAACCTTCGGAAGGATCTATTTCTGATACTTTGAATGTCATTAATATTTTTACCTGAGAATTCTCTGAGGAAGTGAACTTATCCCTACAGGAAGTAGTCTCTGAAAAATAAATTCTATCTATACTTTCTTCTTTCCAGAAGTGTAAAAGCCCAGGTGTTGATGGGCTTTCCATTAAAAATTTTCTGGGTTTCTTTGATATGTTGAAGTCTGATATTCTAAAAGTTGTCTCTAAATCCCAAATCTCTGGGAAGATCCTTAGTTCCTTTAACAAGACCTTCCTAGCTCTTATCCCTAAGAAGAAATCATCTGATTCATTTTGCGACATTCTACCTATCTCTTATTGCAATGTCATTTATAAGCTTATCTCCAAAATTATCACCAATCGCCTTAAACCATTATTGAGTGATTTTATTTCCAAGAAACAATTTTGGTTTCTGAGAAAGAGATAGATTCATGATGTTGTTTCTATCATGCAGGAGGATCTTCACTCCATAAAAACTAAGAACTCGCCAACCTTGGTTCTGAAACTTGACCTTTCCAAAGCATATGACAAAGTCAGTTGGTTCTATACAAAAATTGATCTTATTCAAATGGGTTTAAATCTTTCATGTATTAGCTAGATCATGGCCTATGTCGAGTCTCCCTCATTCACTCTCCTAATCAATGGGCCCCCATTTGAATTTTTACGCTCCACTAGAGGTCTACGACCGAGATGTATCCTCTCTCATTTTATATTCCTCACTATGGAAGAGGGTCTAATAAGGATGGTTAAACAGGATCAAATGGAAAGGAGGCTCAAAGGCCCTAATATTTCTCCCTCTGAAACTTTGGCGCACCTTATATTTGTTGATGACCCAATTTTGTTTGGTGCAGGTTCATTGTAGGAGTTCCTAACCATCACTAGGATAGTAGAAGAATTTTTCTAGACCACAGGGATGCATATCAATTATTTAAAGTCCAACTTATACACCCATGCTCTTTAGGTGGTCTCTTTTGAACAGGTAAAAGAAATCAATCCTTCTACTGCCAAGGAATTGATGATGGGTTCAAGTATCTTGGATTTATTCTGAAACCAAATTCGTATAGATATGAAGATTGGATATGGATGGTTAAAAAAATAAAATCAATATTTATGAATTTGTATCATAGGTGGTTGTCAAGATGAGGCAGATTGTTTTTTTTTAAATCGATTCTAAGCAACATTTCAGTGTATTGAGCCACCATTTCCAAAATCCTGAAGGGTATTCTTTCCAAAATCAGGAAGGTGTGTTTTCATTTCTTGTGGGATGGAAAAAGAGATTCTAGTATCTCTCTTGTGAAATGGACATGTATTTTAATTCCCAAGGAATTGGGAGGATGGGGCATTGAGAACTTAAATTGGCTATGCAATTCCCTTGCAGCCAAAAGTTTATGGAGAATGATTAACAACTCATCGCTTTGGGGTAGAGTGATAAAATATAAATACATCAGGAATATTTCTATTTGGGATTGGTTCATATCACTGAATAAGCTTAGCAATATCAACTCTATCAGTTGGAAAACGACGGTGGAAGCATTTCCTATGATTGGAAACTAGGCATTTTGGAAAGTAGGGAATGGGAAAAGAGTTCATATAGGTGAAGACCCATGGTTCAGTGTTGACCCTTCCTTCAATCTCTCAAGAGAATGTATCGAGGCCCTTTATGACCAAGGGGTTTACTCTCTATGGGATGAAAACATTGCAGACAAAAACTTCCTGGGAAAATCTTCTTGGAAATCGACATCAGACTTTCTTTTGACATGTAATTTAACAATTGAATGGAAAAAGTATGTAGAGAATATTTTTGAAAGATTTATCATCCCAAAATAGGATGAGGAGGACTCCTTAGTATGGGAAAAAATGAGAATTCAGGCATGTACATCATAAAGCTCGGCTATATAGCTCTGACAGAAAATAAATTTACATGTGAGAAATTGTTAGGAAAGTGTGCTTCCATGCTAAACCTAGCAAAAGAAAGGAAGAATGAATTAATCAAGAAATTAATGATAAATCAAACACACAATACACAGATATTTTAACTTGGAAACCCAATCGGGAAAACCAACATTCCTTGAGCATCTTTCTCTCTTCTTGTCTTATTCATTCAAAATAAAAAGGTTATATGCCTAGCCTTGGTATACACCTAATACACAATCAACATCATACCCTCTTGATTTACACAAGGACAACCATGTAGCAAATTCAGATTACATCTACATGACCAACAACCTCCGTTAATTTGTGATTTTAGATTAGCTTTTATAACATTATAGCACACCTTATTTATAGGCTTTACAGTAGGAAAAACCCTAAAGAAAAGAAACCCAAAATTATGGTTATAGATCCACGTAGATCATTAACTACAAATTTCGTGAATCTCATGATTTTGTTACAAATCGACTTCAAGTCAGTTTACCAATCAACTACTAGTCAACCTCCATTGGGTCTTTAGTCAGTCGCCACACAATTGCATGTTGACTTCTTGTTGGTCGACCTCTTTTACTTGTTATCGATCACTTCAACTTTGACTTGGCCTGATCGAACACTTCGACCTTTGACTTTCACTGCCAATTGATCCACCTCGACTAAGATTTCACTGCAAAGAATATAACAACCCAACATTCTCCCACTTGTTGTATTATTTGTTGAAACAGAGAGATTCATGAACTCTCATTCATAGACACAGGGTAGTAATTCCCATTTCCTATTTGCACCAAGAGAAATTCACAACACTCATAGACTTGGTCAAAGAGTCTACTATGTTTTCCAATGTGTCTACTTTCTCCAACAACACCTTGTTTCTTTCCACCATGTCTCTTACGAAATGGTATTGTAAATCAATATGCTTATTCTTGGAACGATAAGCATGGTTCTTTGCCAAAAATATTGTGCTTTAACTATCAAAACTTATCTTCATAGCTATCTACTCAAACATGATCCATGAACACAGTCGTTGCTTATTTTCTTCCATGAGTGGCTGCCATGTATTCAACTTCTATTGTTGACAATGCTACAACCACATGTCGCTTACTCATCCAGTTAATTTCTCTTCCAAGCATCTTGAACACATATCCATTGGTCAACCTTTGTCAGTCCATATCTCTATCCCAGTTAATGTCGACAAATCCATGTACATGAACTTCACTGTCACCTATAGGTTTCCCTTGGTAGCATATAGCATAATCTTTTGTGCCACACAAATACCTAAATACTCTCTTGACAAGTGTATAATTCTCCTTTCCAGGTGTCGACATTTATCTTCTTAGCAATCCCACTGCATGAGAAATGTTTGGTTGATTGAATACCATCACATACATCAGAGTACCAAAAACACTTGCATAGGGAACATGTTCCATGTCATTTATTTCCTTTTGTGTCTTTGGACATTGTTCATCAGTTAACCTTGCTATCACGGGAATTGGAACCTTTACAGGTTTGTTGTCCTGCATGTTGAAACGTTTCAACACTATTTCAATATACTTTTTCTGATTCAACCAAATCTTTCTAGTTGCTCGATCTCTCTTGATCTCCATTCATAGAATGAAATCTGTTACACTAAGATCCTTCATGTCAAACTTGGAGGATACTTGATTCTCCACCCCTTTATTGTGTCCATGTTGTTTTTTATCAGCAACATGTCATCGAAATATAATGATACATATATGAAACACCCACCTTCTTCTTTGGAGTATATGCAATGATCAACTTTGCTTCTCACAAATCCCAAATTAAGGATATATGTGTCGAAATTTTGGTACCACATCCTTGGTGATTGATTTAAACCATAAAGGGATATTTTCAATTTCCACACCAAATATTTATTTCCATTTACTACAAATCCTTCAAGTCGTTTCATGTAGATTTTTTCTTTCAAGCCCCCAAGTAGGAACGTTGTCTTCACATCCATCTGTTCTATTTTCGGATCAAATGTTGTAGCCAGAGACATTAGTGCTCTAATGGAAGTTAATTTTGCAACAGGGGAAAAAATCTCACCGAAGTCGATTCCTTTGACTTGGGAATAGCCTTTAGCTACAAGTGGAGCTTTTAATTTCTCAACTTGACCTGTTGCGTTCATCTTCTTCTTGAATACCCACTTGCTATCGACGAGCTTTCTTCCATTGGGTAATTAAACTAAATACCATATCTTATTCTTGTGCAAGGATTCCATTTCTTTGAACATGGTATACTTCTATGGTTTAGCCTTTGTTGAGTTAATTTCCTCCATGACCGACTTGGTCTCCTCGTCGGTTGTAGTTAATACAAATTTAAAACAAAAGTTGGGTGGACTATACCTTTCGACTAGTTTTCTTACTCATTCAAACCTCCTTGCAACTGGGGTTGGTTTTTCCACCTCTTCATATGATTCAATAGACTCATCCAATCATCTTTTTATTCATTCCTTAGCTCAAACCACAACTTATTTGGATCATTCTCTGTTTAAACCATCACTTCAGACTCAGACTTCCTTCCAACTTATCTGAAGACCAAATCTTGACTATACACTTTTTTTTGTTAAGTACATGAATAGACTTGAAGATAAATCTCAAAAAAACCCACAATATCAACAATAATAAACCAAACCATTCACCAAGATATTCAACACAAGGGATAGATAAAACCCTTGAGGTAGGGTAACACCATAAATTAATCCTTATGGAAGGATAACACTCCTCAAGAAATGCTTGATATATTCACACTATTCTTCACTATGTTTCAATACATTGCTTACACTTCTTTATATATCATTTTTTATCTTCTAGGAACATTCTAGAGAAGGATTCTTCTAGAAAACCTATTTATTATATCTAACTACCATAATGGACCTTATTTAATAATATAGTGGACCTAGTCCACCTTATATTGAATGGCCTCCACTAATAATGCATAACCACATTCCCATTGGTTACCTCCCTAGGTACCCCATATTACCTCCCTAGGTATACTACATTCCATCCCCCTTCACATGTTTCATCCTTGAAACACGTGAAGAAACCCTATAATATGACCGACTAAGCAATGTAGCCAAGTGGTACCAAGTACAACCATCCATCCATATTAATGGAAGATGAACGTGATGCCCAACTGTTGCCTTATAACCCTGATCTTGATATGCATCATGTCAAGGTCTCTATGGGATTGTTTGTCAGTCTTGATGTCTTTCTGCAATGCTAGCAGACCTACATGCACCTCTTGATTGGTTTCCTTTCTAGTTCCCTGCTGATGCATAAGTGTCTCGATGCTCATTCCCTTGCCTTGATGATTGTTGTTTTTCTATATGATGTGGATGGAAATATACAATAACTATAGGAATATGTTCTTTTTTCGTCAAATATGAAACACATTGAGCCTTTGAGTCCATGACCTCCTAAGATTCCTTATTGTGTCCTTCCTGTGTTTTTTCTTCATCTCCTTCTGTAGACTCTGCCTCTGATTCAACTTTTGACTCGACAATAACTCCTTTGAGGGTCTTTGTGGGTCCATCTTTCTGACTAAGAGACACATCCCACAATGTGATTTTCTTTTTCTAGTACTAAAGTTTTAGAACCTTATTTTTCACATTAATGTTAACTGTACCAATTGATTCCATCCAAGGATATCCCAAAACAATATCCACATCAGTTAGATCTATAGCCTGGAAATCAAAATGCAACACATATTTATCCTTAGTGAGCTTCAAATCTGTAAAAAATTGAATATTTTTACCCTCAACCTATGTGCTTTGGATATTCTTTGTAGGAAATTGCAATCTATTAACCAACTGAACATTAACAAAAAAAAAACTGGCAATTAGGGTTAAATAGAAACAATTACATTTTATTTATGAATACAACCATGGACCTGTAATATAGATTTGCCACATGAAAATAAACCCTTGGTGATGTTTTTATCCTTACACTTAAATGAAACCACTTGTCTAAAAGTAATTTTTCAAGTGCTTCCTCAAAAAGTGACATCCACTCCCAAAAGTCAAATGATTGCCACCATGTGTGAGCATCTTCTCTCAAACTAAGGTGTAGACAAAATTTCCACTGCTCTTTCCGTTCTAACTTGTGGGACTTTAAGAAGTCTTCAATACTAGTACCATCATCTTTTCCTATAAAATATATCTTGCTTGGAAGAAATATTCAACAAAAACTAGGGTGTAAAAATAACTTACTGTGCAAATTGCACAGATTTTTCCGGAAAAACCCTGAAATATTGTTGAATTTAAAATGTTTATAAGTTCACTTCTGTACTCTGTTTCGGCTGATGTTTTTTTTTAAATTGGGTATTTTTCCAAGAGGAATTCAAATATCCAATTGTTTTCTGCAAATTCTAATAAAAACATTTCATAACAGATTCTGAAGTGCACCACCCTTTTTTTTCCTTTGAAAAAATATACAAAATGACCTAAAACATTCTTCCCTTCTTTGGCCAAGGAAAGAGCTCTGATACCAATTGTTAAATATATAAATCGACCTGAAGATAAATCTCAAAATAAACCCACAATATCAACAATAATAAACCAAACCATTCACCAATATATTCAACACAAGAGATCGATAAAACCCTTAAGGTAGGGTAACACCATAAATTAATCCCTATGGAAGGATAAAACTCCTCAAGAAATGCTTGATACATTCACAATATTCTTCACTATGCTTCAATACATTTCTTACACTTCTTTATATAGAATTTTCTATCTTCTAGGAACACTCTAGAGAAGGAATCTTCTAGAAATCCTATTTATTATATCTAAATACCATAATGGGCCTTATTTAATACTATAGTGGACCTAGTCCACCTTACATTGAATGGCCTATACTATTATCACTATGGACCCTCCGCCCCCCCAAAGGTAGTGGGGGCTCGGAGGGTCCATAGTGATAATAGTAGAGGCCATTCACTGTAAGGTGGACTAGGCCCACTATAGTATTAAATAAGGCCCACTATGGTAGTTAGATATAATAAATGTAAGAGGACTTCTTAGAAGGTTTTGCTTCTAGAAGGTTCTTCCTCTAGAATGTTCTTAGGTGGTTGGCAACACTATATAAATGGGTTCAAGCAATTTAATAAGATAAGAAGAGAAGTATTGTATTTGGAGTGGTAGCTCAATAGGACGATTCCCCCTCGAAGAGGCAAGTGAACATGAGATGATCCCTTCCATAATAAGATCCATTGTATGGTGTTGTCCTACCCTGAGGGTTTTCTTATAATAAAGAGTGGCTTTATTCTATATTATTCTCTGAATATTTGAGGTGTTTCTGTATGCAATTATTTGGTTCTTAACATTTTCCTTGATGCAGGATCCCAGAGATTATATCATTTGATTCCTTCTTTGTATCCAATAAAAATACATTTGTGTTAAGCCCTAAATAGTGGCTCATTACCCCTTAATTGGGGCATATTACATTAGTAATTTTATTTTATTTATGTCGGCTTTATTCCATTAGTTTTAATTATACCTCTTAGTCTCCTATATATACCCAGGAGACATTTTCATTTGGATTCATCTTGCAATTGTACATTTATGTGGGCACAAGGAGGTTGACTGATCTAAAAATGAAGAAGACTTGTATTCTTGAAAATATTTGCAAGTTAAATTTTATGTGTTAAAATGCAAATGGATCAACTTTGCAACACAACTTTGATAGGATTTACTCATTCAAGATGCATATAAACAACAAAAAAAACAGTGAATAGAAAACACATAACACAGCAAATGATAAAGGAGTTCACCCCTTTCTTGGGCTACATCTCCTGGTCCAGCTTCTAGTGGATCATTTGTATTATTTGCTCAAAGTTCTCAAAAATGTGCTTTACAATGCTCAAAATTCCAAATAGACTGCTCCAATGGCTTCAGAATGTCCAAAAACCCCTAGCTAGGCTTTTTCGGCACCTCGTTTGGCCAAAAATTGAAGAAGATAGGCTTCCTGGCAGTCCCCCCTTCAAGCTTATTGTCTCTGCATCTACAAAATGCACCCTTCTTGGCTCAACCTAGCCCACACGCATTTTTAAGCGTAAAAACTTGGCACCAAGTGCAACCGCATGACCGGTACAAACTGTCGCACGGTTACACATTGGCCCTTAATCGTCTAAGGCCCTTGGGCATGTAAAGCGCCATACGACCGCGTGAATATAAATAAAGGGCCAAAGTTCAAACAGTTATAGACATAGACGCGCACGTGGTCACATTGCATACCATGCGACTGGGGGTTCAAATGAAAGGGCTATACAATAGAACACGCACATAGTATGTGGTCACATCGCATACCATGTGACCGCGGTTCAAATGAAAGGGCTATAAATAGAGCGTGCATATAGTATGTGGTCACATCGTATATACGTGGGACCAAGGGCTGGGGCTAAGCCCCGACCCAGTCTGTACCCACCATATAATACATTTCAACATAAATATATTATAAGCCATTTATATTACAAGGCACATGTGGTGGTGTGCCATTCGATGGCCCTTCCCAAGTCTCTTCCCCTACCCCGAAGGTCGCGGGGTCGAGTCCTGCTGAATGCATAAATTTTAAACCAATATGAGTGTGACACGTGGCGGCCATTGATTGGGCCATGTGTTTCCATCCCGTTCATAGAAAACATTCCATGTAATATGCCAACTGTCCACACATCTACCTGCCATGTGTCGTACAGCCTACCAAGTCAGCGTTCGTACAAACTGTACAGACTGTACAGTCAACACCCCTTTTTTTTGCCTATTTGTCATTTTTAACAAAATGTGATATCTCTCGCTCCCTACGTCCATTTGAACCCAAATGAGTTGTGTTGGGTTTGTAACGATGAGGCCTACACTCCCATTCAATTTCAAGCGATTCCGAGCACTTTTAATTTTGAGCAAAATTTGATCCCCTGGATCACACCTCTCCATTGGAAAGCTTTTGGACCTCCAAAAGACTATTTTTCAGTCTATCTGAAGATGAGGGTATAGCTCCCTCACCTCTCCAACCTCAATCCACTTGGCTTTGCTTGGATTTGTACCTTTAAGACCAACTCGAAGATACTACACATTTCCTCG
>JASDQU010438550.1:103624-121918 GCA_032191745.1 Picea mariana
CAAAAAGAATGGAACCCCCTCCTTCTTAGTAGCCTAGTATTTAACATAGCCTAATAATCATCTAGGGTTATGATTAGGGATTTTGCATGCCTCAAACCTCAATTATTGTTAGGGTTTTAGATCCTCTAGAATATTCTTGAGAGTCCACACATGAATATCTCCCACACGTGTGAGTAATGGGGGATGATGTGGCATCCACTCAATTCCATGGTGGTCAACAAGGTAGATCAACTTGAGAGAGGCATAACTTTCACATATGAACTTTGATTGAAGTGATGTTCATAGCATTGGAAATATTTAAATGTGTAATATCAAGGGGTTAGAGATAAGATCACAAATTTTTGACCCCCAAAAATATCATTTGATGCCCCAAAATAGCTCTTGAAGGTTATGGACCCCAAATCACCAAATTGAGACCCGCCCCCAAAGGAGATGAATTGGTAAAAGTAAAGGCATATCTGGAGGGATGTACGAAAGAGATAAAACATCAATTGGAGGATTTTTTGCAAGTATATAGAGAAGTGTTTTGGGATCCTAAAGGGTTACCACCTAAGAGGGAAGTCGAGAATGATATATAGCTGTTTCTTGACTCCCTATTGCCAAATATTGGGATGTATAGATAGTCTTTCCTTGAAGTAAATGAAGTGAAGAAATAGTTGCAACAACTACTAGAGCACGGAATAATTTGATGATGCACCTCAACTTGTGGGTAACCTATCATCATAGTACCCACCAAGGATAAGACTTGATGAATGTGTATCAACCACGAAGATTTGAACAAGAACACCCTCAAGAATCAATACCTTTTTCCTAGGATCAATGATTTGTTAGATCAATTGTAGCATGCCAAGTGCTTTATGAAGTTGGATCTCAAATTGAGATACCACCAAGTATGAGTTAAAGAAGAGGACACTTGGAAGATTGTATTCAAGATAAGGAAAGGTCTATATAAATGCATGGTAATGCCTTTTGGCTGATGTAATGCACCATATACATTTATGTGTTTGATGGATGATGTATTGTGTCCCTTTCTATATTCATTTTTTATAGTGTACTTAGATGATATATCAATTTATATCTCTTTCTATGAAGGGCGTGCCACATATCTCACATCTCATGCAGGTGTTAGATACTCTAAAAAAGAATTAGTAGCTAACTAACCTTAAGAAATGTGAGTTTGCTAAGTAGTCATTAGTGTATTTGGGGCATGTGATTGGTGGAGGGGAACTCAAGATAGATCCTGTGAAGATGGAGGCTATCCTCAAGTGGCTAGTTCCTGCTAATGTCACTAAATTTAGGATTTTTTTGGTGTAAAATGATACCTATAAAATTTTATAGCATCCTTTCAGCTGTAGATGTTCTACTTCATGCCAAAATAATCAATGGTAATAGTTTCTAGTGCAGAAAGAATAATTAGAAATATTTCAATGATATGAAATGTATTGAGAAAATGTTGTCATTGATGTCAAAGTGGCAGTGATGATGATGATGTGGCAGTAATTATAAGGATGTAATAGTGATGATGATGATGATTATGTGGCAGTAATTATAAGGATGTAACAGTGATGATGATGATGTGGCAGTAATTATAAGGATGTAATAGTGATGATGATGATGTGACAATGAAAAAGGGGGATTGTTTGAGTATTGAAGCTATGAAGCCAAGTGAAGAATCCTAGAAGCCATGAGGCCAAGTAAAGAAGCCTTGAAGCCATGAAGCCAAGTAAAGAATCCTTGATATTTTTTGAGTATCGAATCCATGAAGCCATGAAGCCAAGTAAATAATCCTTGAATCCATGAAGCCAAAATAAAAATCCTTGAAGACATGTTGATGAAGCCTTGAGAAGCCAACATGCAGTAGTCAAGCCATGAGGACAAGTCAATATCAAATAAAATTGAAGAAGCCCCTGAAGCAGTAATGATTTTTCCACTTGAAGAAGCCTTGAAGTGCCTTGAAGGAGCCTTGACATAAGTGTATATAACTCCAAATTGGTCCCCTTATGTTGTAGCTTTTAAGCATGGACCTCACAGATGAGATAACATGTGGTTGTTTCCACATTCCCACTTTGAGTTGTACACAAATGGAGCCTTAAAGGAGCCTTGAATAATCCATAAAACCAAGTGAAGAAGCCCCTAAATTCAAGTGAATAAGCTTACAAATGTCCAAGACAAATATTACAAGATGGCGATTGTTGAAAGTGTTATTTGTGGTCAAATTGGATACCCTATATTTGAGGGAATTTTTACCCTACATGCCTAACTCAAATGGAAGCAAAAGTTACATGGTTCGAAAAATTATTCCAAGACCTTTCCAATGGTAAATGGAAGTCCCTATAACTCCCTAGGAATGAGGAGATATGAGTTTTTTCATCTGACAACACAGCCAAAAAATTGAGGCCGACTTAGCCATTTTTTTTTTGTTTTGGACGGAATTACTATAAATACAGGATAAAATTTCACATTTTTAGTGCAACTAATGAAGAGATAATGTCTGAGGTTCTCTCAAGGTGTTATGGTGTCTTTCTGGTGTGCAAGAGAATTCTAGGGGGTTCTCTTAAGGTATTTCTTATTCTTAAGGTATGCTATAAGGTTGTGAGGTTGTCATATTCTCTGCTATGAAGTTGTGATGTTGTCGTGATGTTGTTGTGAGGTTGTGATTCTTTCATAGGATCTACTATGAAGTTGTGATGTTGGCATCAGGTTGTGATTTTTTCATATGCTTTGCTATGAAGTTATGATGTTTTCGTGAGGATGTGATGTTGTCATATTCTCTTTTATGAAGTTGTGATGTTGTCATGACTAGATGTTTCCGTTAGTGATTACATTCTGAGAATGATTTTATGAGGCTTGCTAGGGTTTGAAGGATTGTCTACGGAATGAAGCATGTAGGTGAATTCAGAAGTACTTTATGTATGAAGATCTTGGATTGGTGATATCTTATTGAGTTGGTGCTTAGTTGAGAATATTGGCGTCTTCATTCAATAGGTTGGTGCATGTGCTTTAGGGAGTGGGTGCTTCCTTCCAGTTGGAGCTGGTAAAGCCAAGGGGTTGGTACCTCCTTCCAGTTGGTGCTAGAAATCAAGGAGTTGGAGCTTCCTTCAGGCTGGTGCTTGCAAATCAGGGGGTTGGTGCCTCCTTCTAGTTGATTTTAGAGAATATTGGAAGTTGGTTCTTCCTATGAGTGTAATATTAACATGATATAAGAAAATCATTCAATGGTTTTCTTCCATTTTGGTTTCCATGTAAAAATCATTGTGTTATGTGTATATTTTTTGGTGACGATGAATGGAATTGTTAATGGTTAATGTTTACATGATGTGCTCAAGGTTAAAAATAGTAAAACATGCTCGATATTGATTCCCCCCCACTCTCAATATTGGTGAATATTCCAACAATTGGTATCAGAGAGGGTTCCTTCAGGAATAGTCAAACCACTAGAAGGAATATCATGGATATTTAGGAAGTTTACTCTGCAGATGGATTTTGATTGTTCAATGGATCAAACTTTTCTCATTGGAGCATAAGGATGAGAGAATTTTTACAGGCACATGGGTTTGACATTTGGCAATCAACATTAGATGGTTACACCACTCCAAAAGGTAGAGAAAAGGGAGTAGCAACAAAGAAGCTACAAAAATACAATGCAATGGCATTAAACATTATTCTAAGGGGCTTATTAGAGTTTGAAAAGAAAATAAACAAAGTTGGGAATAGTTCATCAGCTAAAGAGCTTTGGGACAAACTACCAGAAAACTACACAAAGGAAGCAATGCAGGAATGTGCGGAAGATCAAAAGGAAGACACACCAAATAAAGATGAAACATCAAAGAAAATGGATGATATCCCAAAGAAATATCCAGCTGATGAATTAAATGAAGAAAAGGTGAAGGAATTTGAATCAAGTAAGCATTATTGTGGTGATAAATTAAACCCTTGTAACATTAGATGTACTTATGCAAATAAAATTAGTTTTGACAAAGATAAAGATGAAATCAAAATCCATGCCTCAGAAGAAGAAGAGAATGACGAACTAGAATATGAAGTAGAACTTGAAGGGGAACTGATTAGTGATCTAGATGATTTGAGGAATGCAAGGGAGAAGAACAAAATGTTAATGGAACAACTGTAGAGGTATCAAGAAAATAATATATTTATAGAAGAGAAGCTAAGTGACATTGAAAAGACTGTCATTTTTTTAAAGGCACAAGTAGAAATGGCTAAGAAGACTTAAGAAAATTGAAGAATCAATTAGAAGAGAATGATACCCAACTAAGCCCAAACTTGTAGAATGTTATGATTCAAATAGAAGAGCACAACAAAATTGAAGAAGTCCTATACAATCAACTAAAAGAGAAGGAATAAATATGTCAAGTAAAAGAACTTGAAATTGTTTCTCTAAGAGAAGAAGTGAAAAAGAACAGTTGCCACAAAATTGAAGTTTCAAAAGAGTTCATCATCCTTAGAAAACCTCAATAAAAAAATATCTCTCAGTGACAAGACATGTATTGTGTATGACCATAAGCATAAACACATTGAAGAAGAAAATATTTCCAAATTGCCAAGGAAGACTAAAGAAAGACCTAAAGGTCACACAAATGGCTCAAAGGATTCCAATAGCAGAGTAAAACACCATGATCAACCAAGATATGACAAGAAAGCATCTCAAAGAACTCCACTTCAAGGAAGATCAACCACTCCTAGGTATCAAAGTTTATTTCCCGTTTATTGTTTTTCTTGTAACAATTATGGGCATAAGGCTCTAAAGTGTAGAGATTATGGAAGAAATTTTCAAGCAAGAAATAGTCAAGTAAGAGGCGTTTATATGGCCCTCTATAATGTTGAATGTTACAAATGCCACAACTATGGAAACATAGCTTGTGACTGTGGAAGCATGATGAAGTATTTCATGAAGGAAAATACTCATATAAGATATAAGAAGGTTTGAATAAGAAAAAAAAAACAAGAAGAACATGTTAATGGAGAATTCTTAGAGGACATACCCACATGAGTTGCAGAATTGAGTAATAATGATAAATCTACAAGTAAAAAGGAAGGTGTCAGGATTGCAACTGATGATCCAAAAACATATCATCATTATACATTATTCTAAATTGTTTGGCATAGAGACTCCCAATATCATGGATAATGTTGAGGTGGATTCTAAGTAGAAGGGAATGAAGACCAAGGAAATGTGAATTGTGTTAATGCTTGATCATGCATATTCTTGAATGAGCATCCCTAAGACATTTTGAAGGAATTAATGGCAATGTTTTCAATGATTGTTTGTTGCATATTTGAGAGGCATTGTGAAGCATTATAAGAAATCCCTGTTTGAATTGTGGAAGTGAAGATTGATTGGTAACTTATTAGAGACAGTCCTGGAAGAAGTATATTGTAGGCCTTGAAGACTTATTTTGGCACAATCTGCAAGAATTTTTGGCATGTTTTCAAAAGTGATTTTGAGTAGGGGTACTTGTGTGTAGTTGAGGTTATTTTCTTTGGAAGAGAAAAAACAAAGTTGAAGGACAATCTATGGAAAAGTTTGGTAGCTTCATCAAATGATTGTGAAGAGAAAAAAATTATAGGAATGTTATGAAAGTAAAAGTGTGGTGTGTCTGTTGAAAAAAAAAAGAATATATGCTTATCCAAAGCAAAGGTCGGGATAGTTAAGATCATGTTAAAGGTTTTCCTTACAAATACACTTGGTTCAAGGAATGTCTTATGATAGTCAAGTACAAAATCTTAAGGACTATCTTGTACACCTCACCAAGATCATACACCATGAATATTCCATATCTAGAAAGGTAAATTTCCTGCAGTAGCCTTAAAGGGTCCAAACCAAATGACAAGTGATGTGTAAAATCAGTAGCACTGAGGCTGCATTAGAAGGAAACCTGGAGAATGAACTGGTAAAACAACATTAGGAGGAAAATCTAGGTTCTTTGATAGCTAGAGAAAGAAGAGCTAGCACTGTCAAAGGAGGAGTATTGTTGAAAAGGAAACATGCTCACAAAGATAACATTATAGTAAAAAGAAGGAACCATTGATGATAGAGGGATCGACAAAATTAGTTAAATGACAATGGATGAAAACATGAAGATAGGGGGAGAAATAAAATAAGAAATAGAATCATGAAATTCTAAAGGAGGATCAACTCTTTATCTTAGATGTCAAAGAGGAGAGAAACATATTGTTGGTGATAGGGGGAGTCACATGATAAGAAAAAATGATCCTTTTTCTGTTGATGTCAAAGGGGGGAGAGAAACAAAGTGATGAATAGAGTGAGAATGGTGATGGATAGAGTGAGCATGGTGATGGATAGAGTGGGAATGTATCACTGCAAAAGGAGGAAGGTGTTTCCATCAATGACAAAGGGGGGGGACTGTTGAGAAAATGTTGTCATCGATATCAAAGTGGAAGTGATGATGATTATGTGGCGGTAATGATAAAGATGTAATAGTGATGATGATGACATGGAAATGAAAAAAGGGAGACTGTTTGAGTATTGAAGCCATGAAGCCAAGTGAAGAAGCCTTGAATCTATGAAGCCACATAGAGAATCCTTGAAGCCATGAAGCCAAATAATGAATCCTTGAGATTGTTTGAGTATTGAATCCATGAAGCCAGGTAAAGAATCCTTGAATCCATGAAGAAAAAAGAAGAATCCTTGAAGACATGTTGATGAAGCCTTGAGAAGCCAACGTGCAGTACTCAATCCATGAGGATAAGTCAATGTCATAGAAAATTGAAGAATCCCTTGAAGCAGTAATGATGTGCCCACTTGAAGAAGCCTTGAAGTTCATGGAAGGAGCCTTGACATAAGTGTATATAACTCCAAATTGGTCCCCTTGTGGCATATATTTTAATCACGGCCCTCATGAGATGAGATAACATGCGGTTGTTTCCACATACCCACTTTGAGTTGTACACAAATGGAGCCTTGAATAATCCCTAAGACCAAGTGAACAAGCCCCTAAATTCAAGTGAAGAAGCCTACAAATGTCCAAGATAAATATTGCAAGATGGATATTGTTGAAAGTATTATTTGTGGTCGATTTTGATACCATATATTTGAGGGACTTTTTACCCTACATAACTAACTCAAATGGAAGCACAAGTTACATGGTTGGAAATATTATCCTAGAAATTTCCCATCGTATATGGAAGTCCCTATAATTCCCTACAAATGGGGAGATATAGTTTTTTTCATCCAACAACTCAGCCAAAAAATTGAGGTCGACTTAGCCAGTTTTTTGAGGGGGACAAAATTACTATAAATTTAGGATATAATTTCACATTTTTAGTGAAACCAATGAAGAGATCAAGTCTAAGGTGTGTTCAAGGTGTTGGGGTTTCTTTCCAGTTTGCAAGAGAAATATAAGGGATTATATTAAGGTATTTATTATTCTCAAGGTATGTTATAAGGTTGTAATGTTGTCATAAGGTTGTGAGGTTTCCGTATGCTCTACTATGAAGTTGTGATATTGTCGTGATGTTGATGTGAGGTTGTGATGTTTTTGTATGCTCTACTATGAAGTTGTGATGTTTTCATGAGGTTTTGATGCTTCCATATGCTCTGTTATGAAGTTGTGATGTTGTCATTGTTATCACTGAAATTTTGTCCGCAAATGGTTACATGAATCTAACATTTCCAAACACCTATTAGTTCACATGCAGCCCCAAAAATTCATTTCCAAAAGGCACAAAATATACAACTAGCTATAAAATTGGCATGTGCAGAAACACTACATGAATCGCGTGCACGTGCGGAGGCCAAAGAAGCCAAAAAAGCGCACATGCGCCAGATGCGCGACTGTGTGCGATAAAAGCCACACACTACTGTGAATGGCGCATTTATGGTTCTTGTTGGCCCCTCACCCACTTCTGGTTAAGCTCCAAAGTCGATTTGACCCCCAAATCTGAGCTGAATCTGAGTGGGGGGCTGATCAAAGACCTAAGGGTGCCCTAAAGGGCCCCTTGTTCACACTAAAAACCAGTTGGATAATGCCTCAAGGAATTTCTATAAAAAGAGACCATAGGTGCACTATGAATTCAAGAATCTCATTGTATTGTTATTCTTCCTCTATTCTCCTACAAGGACCCTCTTTCCTTCTTGGAGCATACTAGCATCATCTCATTAAGCTATTCACCTCACCTCTTGAGGGAATAAGCTTGGATTTCTTCACCATTTACTTTATAGTTTTCCATTTGTAAGAAGATATGTCACATAGGGGACTCAAGAGCCCTCCCTAGGAGGAAGAGGGGATCCACAAGTCCTCCTTTCTCTTTTTTGTTTTCCCACTAATACAATTTCTCCATTGGTGGCATGAATATTGGTCAATTGTTTGATTGATTTTGGTTCTAATTTTCTTATGCATTTTAGTTTCATTTCTTTAGTTGTTGTTAGCCTAGTTGTTTGTTTATTTCATGTGATTGAATCATTTGATTCATATACTAACCTATGTCCTATCTAGCAGGCCCAACTAGACTTGCAAGTGCCCTTATTTTGCTCATTGGAGTGACGAAAATGACACAATAGATTGGCGACCATACTGGGGACAAGGTATCAATTTCCTCCCTATTTGGGTTGTTTGAGAACTTCTTTTTGAACTATTTTCCTTGCAGGGATCATAACCGTCCTAGCCCTACCTGCAAAGAGCCAAATTTGGATCTGGAAGAGGAGAATTCCACCTAACGTTTTCCTCCCGGACGCGTATTAGAACGTGTGCGGGTTTTCCAGCCCACAGGTGCACCTCCCGAGCATTATGCGCCAACAACACTGTGATTCTCAGTGCATTCTGCGCACAATGCGCCAACAGGTCCTCGGTTCTCTGTGCATTGGTGCCACATATGCCTTTGTCTAAACTGTGACCCACGCATCTGTCTATAATTCCAACATTGTAAGAGTCTTTTGTGATGTTTTGAAGGCCCCTAGCCTTCAAAATATTTCTTTAATGCAATTTGTAAATGCACCACACTTAAATTCCTTTACCACATGAAGGGTTAGTCAAAACACAGGCACTTAGGAGGTTAAAAAGAACCACATTTCTCCTCCTTTGCTTTCATTTTTCCACATGGATGGCTTGTTTTGATTGTAAAAGTAAAGTTAAGATCATTTACTATCACAAATAAACATTTGCATTGGGACCAGAAATCAAACTTCAATCATTGAGTATGCTCTTCTCTTGCACCATAGAGCGATCTTGAGAATCAAAAAAATGATTGAGGGAAGATTTCATCTCCCTTAAAACAAAATCTTTAGGAAAGGACAAAGCCCCCCTAGAGATCCTCTTAGTTTCTTTTTAAACATATTAAATTTGTAAGGGCCTATACATGCCCACATGTTGCAAAGATTAGGATAGTTTCTGAAGCTACTTTCTTAGTTTACGTCACTAGGGGAGTTTAAAGATTATTGTAACGGGCTCATACATGCTCACAATCTAGGATAGTTTTTTGAAAGATTTCTTATATTAAATCACATTAGGGAGTTTAAAGGATTGGTAAGGACCCATATGTCCACATGCTAGTTCTTTAGGAACTTTAAAATTCCGCAAGGTTGGACCAATGGCATCTAGTAAAATAGGTAATCAAGACTTGTAAGGACCACACAAAGTCCACATGTTGCAAGATAACACCTAACTTATTAAAAAATTGGCACATTTTATCACTTTCTCATACACAAAGTCACTACTCACTCACATAATTTATTCTCGAATTGTGGAGGTTGAAGTACATTTCCTCCAAAGGGATTCTGAAATGTCCCACTATTTCTTGAAGGAATTATCCACTCCCACTTAATTCAAAAGAGATTGGTTCACACCCCCAATATCTCAAACAACCACATCTAATTTTTTTCTAAAAACTCACTAAGTTTTCCTCCACAGGAGGTTCCAAAATAATTTTTTTAGTCTAGGTAGGAACTCGGGGATAGGCATCCAAAAAACTCCCCGTTATCTGGTTCTCACATATTGAAACATTATAAATTGACAAATCGGGAACTTTAAAATCCTCCAAGTCAAGTGTTCCTACACCATAAGGCAGGGAGATACCCGTGAAGGGTCGAAGGTTGAGGTCTGATTGTTCTGTGTGTCCCCACTTGAGGCACCCACCTCTTCGAAGGGATCCATCCTGTGACCCATTTCTGAGGCCGAAAATCTAAATGTCGCACTTTGAACGAGGTACCTAGTGGACAATTTTATGACATCTACCCAAGTGGAAATCGTGGGCTGCAATTGCACCTTGATTGGATTTTGTGTGTCTATTGGGAAATATCGTCAGCTTTTTTGGGATATGCACCCTCTACCCCTCATTATAACTGATTGTTTCATCCTTCACTAGTTCCTCTTCCAGTGGCTTCATACCCCACTGTTGAGTGCTATTGGAAGGTCCAATGCTATTTGAGAGGAAGGACGTTACGTCTCTACAGGACACGAGCATTTGTTTTATTTGTTCTCCCACATGGAAAAAATCCACCTACCCACATGTATTCTTATTTTCAATTGATTTATGTATGATGCTCTGTTGATTACATGTGATTGTGGGATGCATTGTGAAGGTCCATATTATACAGGTATCTTGTTCATTTTCTTCTCTCATCACCATTTTGCACACATTCCACTTTTCTAGTCGGACATCATAAGGGACCCACAAAATCCTCGTCATTCCAGATGCTTGCAAAATATCCCTCCTATCCTAGGAGGATTTCCTGGTTTCTCCAACTCACTAGCCCAACCACCTCACACCCCTATGAGTGCTACCATTTTGGGATCAAATTTACTTGGGTCCACTTCCCAAGGTCACCCATCCACTAGCTCTCCTTCACAAGGAGGCATAGGGTACACTTCTTCCCAAGGGAGACGTACACCTCCACCAAACCCCCCTCAAGGGTCAGGTCCACTACCTGCTCACACCATGGATGGAACTAATCCTCCACTGAAACTCCACATGTCGTATTTTTCCTCCCTCAACATACCAGATCTAAGTAAGCTCACGAATGATCCTATATTGCATGACCCCACATGGCTTGCAATGCCTACCAAACTCCCTTCAAACATTCCCAAGTTTGAAGGAAAGGCGAGAGAAGACTCCGTCAATCATATCATGACCTTCCACTTATGGTTCTCTTCAAACAACATCTTGGACGACTCCGTCTGTTTCAGGTTATTTCAGCGCACACTCACAGGTCCATCCACCAAATGGTACGTGGACAAAAAATCAGGGTCCCATGTGACTTTTGAATCCTTGGCCAAAACATTTTTTACCTTCTTTCAACTACCATTTTGTCATGACAATGGTCTTGAAATTTTATCTGAGTTTAAACAAACCTCAGCCACACATATCGCCGACCACATTCATGAATGGTGTTGGTAACGTAGTTTATGCAAAGCAGAAACCACCAAAGAGTAATGCCTTAATTGGTTTCTCAGATCACTCGTCTCTCTCCTTTCCAAAGATGTGGCCTCCACCTTCCCCCAAATTGAAGAGGCAGTGATCAACAAGGCTAAAAAATATGACCTCATTTATGCACAGTCAAGATACGTATACACAGTACTACCTAATGCCCCAAGACCTGTACCATTCGTCCAGGACAAACCTTGGATGTCTCACTCAGTGGATGGATTGATTAGTACCACAACACACCACAACCCATACATCCAACCGCCACCCATGTACGGTACTCCCCAATATCCACCGATGTATGGAGGACCCCCTTGTTACCCTCCCCCCCCTTATCAACAACCATACACTACTATCTTCCCTCCACCCATGAGTGGACCCTCACCGACACCCATGATGTGCCTGACTATTCAACCAAGTTTTGTTGCCCCCTCTACCTCAGCTTACACCCTAAGCACTAGTGAAAGTGCTACACCTTCCTATGTACCCTACAGATCATTACCAAAAAATAATCTGTATTTTCCATTTCCCGGTCCTCCATAACCCATTTATGCTCCACAAGGACAACCACACGTTGGGGTTAATTTTGTTCAACCCTCTCCCATTCAAAAATTTCAAAATTTTGAATAACTGAATACAGAAAATCCATCCCATCAGCCGAATAATGCCAAAAAGAAAGGCAAAACCGAAAAAATAATAACCTAGGACCAGGGGGAAATAACCCACAACAAAATCAACTTGCTGGGGGCAACCAGAACCAGGGAAACCAGAACCCCCAAGGGGGAAATAAAAACAAACGCCAAGGGAGGAACAACAAAAATAACCCCAGGACAAACTTCCCTTTTGATTTTTGTGGTGAGCATGGTCATTATAGTCACTATTTCCCCCAAATTGTTGACTTCAAACAGATGAAAGATTTCATGAATGCACCACGTCCCCCAACACCGCCTGCCCCTCAGCAGGCCCCACAATAGTATTTGCAATAACCACCCCCTGTGGTATTCCAAAACCCTATTCCACACCAAGGTGTGATGAATTCCCAGTAGGAGATGCATCTTGCCCCACCAAATATGGGACAATATCAAAACCCTAGAAATCCAGCGGATCGGAATATCCTCCTCACCAGTGAAGAAGAAATTCTTCTACAAATGCATAGTCATCAATACAACGCACCCCATGAAGCTACTCCCACCACTTCAGAAGCATCTCCATATACAATCAGATAACCCTTGATGATTCCACGCCTTAACAATGACCCCCCCATTCGTATTTCTTGCATCCCATTATGACGGAATGTCAACAACCCTTAGGCTAGGGCAACAAACAATTACAGTTTGGTCGATGACTAGGCATAATCTCCTGTAGCCATGTCAGCCTTGGAGGTCCTCCAAACCTGACCAACTCAATGAAAATCATTGCTTTCCACCTTGGGGGAAGTCGACCATGCTAATACTAGACTCATCATATTCGATATAGATTGTGGGGAACCTCATATCCCTGCTTTGGTAGCTTTCTAGATACCAGTCAAAATTTGGAACATCACAGTTCATCGATGTATCATTGATGAAGGTGCATCCACATGCATCATGTCCAAAACAGTATGGTAGAAACTTGGCTCCCCTAAGCCAATACCATCCACTATCACTCTAGGAGCTTATGATGGATGACCATCCTCTCCTGAAGGGCTCTTTCAAAATGTCCCCGTTGAACTCAGGGGAAAAACCATCCTTATCGACATTGAATTTATCGATGCCCTGCTCGATTACAACATCTTGTTTGGATGTAGCTACATGTACACTATGAAGGATGTGGTGTCTTCTGTGTTTCGAATGATGATGTTCCCCCACAACGGAAAGATTACCACCATCGACCAAGTTTCACATTACAAGCCTAACCATTCCTCCAACATCGATAACATCTTACCTCTTGTCTACACTAGTTCTGATGCATATCCACTCATGGATATGGGCCCCAGATTTTTTAAGGACCCATACACCCCTACACACAAGTGTGTGCCATATCTTCCAACAGAACTGACAATGGAGATACCGTTCCTCCCATAGAGGCTTCTCCACTCCCTGACGTCCCACTAGTGGAAGAAATCCTACCTCAGGAACCCCTTGAGAACTCTACAACATCACTTATCACTGATTTTACCCTCCCCCAAGGTCAAATCCTAGTTTGGGAGACAATCCACCAAGCCATTACTCAAATTCCCTTCTTTTATCCCCCATTGGGAGTACAAGATTTCTAGGTAGTTGCAATGCTTACCCTCCCCAACATGGTGTTGGCCATTCCGGTGTGGTATCTCCACACACCTGCGATGGTTCCTCAATCGTCACTCCCTCCCCAAACAGAGGGAATCTGGATGCAGATTCCAGTACTAACTCCAACCACATTGCCTCACCCCCACTTTCCAGCACCATTGTGACAACTGGGGGTAGACGGAAGAAGAAAGATCCCACCGCTTCACTTCCTCCCTGATTTCAACCTCCTTGCACACTATGTGAGAAATAGGGACACCCCACTAATAAATGTCCCTCTCTCCTCGAGTTACGCAATTTAATCCAACTCCCTCAAGCAACCACCTCGCTCATAGTGCCACCAAGCACACCTAGTATTACCACCACGTCCCCTACTACAGGAAGCAAAGGACTATGAACCAAATTCGCATGTGCCATCTGTTCAGAGTATGGCCACTACACTCACCATTTCCACATGCTACCTCAGTTTCAGTAGACGCTAACAGCCGTACGTCAAATCTTTCAACAAGACCCCTCTCCACCCACGTCATCTAGTACTCACGTCATTGACATCCACTATGTCACGACCTCAGTCAATGAATGGATGAGGTGTCCTTGCTCTCTTTGTGACTCACTTGATCATTTCACATACCAGTGTCCTACGATCATTGAATACAGACGTCATCAAATGGCCCTTATTAGAAACCCCCCAACCACCTCACTTCCCATGATGCAAGTGATTCACCCTATTCCATATCCAAATACTGTCCACACCACCTCCCCTAAACCTGAGTCACTTCCCAACCCTCCATGGTTCATGGATAGACTGACTGAGGATTTTCCCCCAAATCCCTTTAATTCTCCGGTTCATTTCCCCCAGGAAATTTTACCCCCAACCACAGTCTACAACCCATAGTGTCTCGACATTTGGTTTATGAAAAGAATTCCATCACACCATAGTTACGATGCCCCCTCTACGTCTTCACCACCTAAAGACAATCACACGGTGAAAACGACCAATGTTACTTCCCCAGATCCCCTATATTCGCTCATTTTCCACTGCGACAAAGATATCCTAGAGGAACTAACTACACCCAATTTCCCATGGAATTCACTCCATTAAAGAGTGCTCTTTCTCTCACAGGAAGCCTTTGAACCTCCTAGCCAAGCCTCCATATGCGCAATCTAAACCAAGGATTTTATCTCGTCAGGGAATATAGATTGGTTCAATAACCCTATCCCTACTCCCAATGCTTTTGAAGAAGGAAACATGGACAATATTTCCCCCATTGTCAAAATCGACATTTTTCGTCAAACTAGGAATCATAGAAGAAATCACCATTGGTGCTGCATTCTCCCTTGAGGAATTCACAGCTTACAAATCTCTCTTTCAGGAATACCGGAATATTTTTTCCTAGTCATATACAGAGATTCCCAGCCTCGATCCTTCTATCATCGAACATCGCATCGACACATGGCCAGATGTTACCCCTATACGTCAAAATCAACACCCACTGCACCCATCCAAAGCAGCGACTATCAAATCCAGAATTGACAAACTACGCCCCACCAGGTTCATATACCCCATTGAATACACATCATGGGTCTCCAACCCTGTCCCTGTTAACAAAAAATAGGGCACTATTCGCGTCTGCACTGACTTTCACGATACATTGACTTTCACGATATCAATCATGCTTGTCCCAAAGACAACTTCCCAACATCATTCATCAACCAAATTATCAATGATTGTGTCATCCATGAGGCCTTGTCCTTCATGGACGGGTTCTCTGGCTACAATCAAATCCAGATCCACACAACAGATCAATATAAGACCTCATTTACTACCCCATGGGGTACTTTTTCTTATCGTGTCATGACCTTCAGACTAAAAAACATAGGTGTGACATTCCAACGGGCCATGACTTATGTTTTCCATGATCTCGCTCATATCATTCTCGCTTACTTGGAAGACCTCAACGCTCGATCCAAGAAATGAACTCAACATCTAGATGACTTATGAGTTGTCTTTCAATGGTGTCGCCAATATAATATTTTCTTGAACCCCCTCAAGTGTGTATTTGGAGTCATCATTGGATGCCTCCTTGGGTTCATCATCTCCCAACATGGCATCACTGTGGACCCCCTCAAGGTCCAAGCCATCACAAAAATTACACCACCTCAGAATTTATGCCAATTCCAGAGCCTACAAGGAAAAGGCAACTTTTTACGACGCTTTGTCCTAGATTACGCCACTTGTGCACACAGTTTCTTTTACCTACTGTGTCATGATATCCCATTTCGATGGGATGAACATGCCCAAACTGCATTTGATGATTTAAAATTAGTGCTATTCAATGCCCCTTTGATTAATCCACCCGACTATGATCGCGAATACATCCTCTACTTGTCGGCCTCAGCCGTCTCAGTAGAAGGAGTTCTTGTCCAACTAGGGGATGATGGCCATGAGCATGTTATTTACTACATTAGTAAAAAAAAATCAGCGCCACCCCTGAAGTACAATCATGAAGAGAAAATCGCCCTTGCAGTTTTCCTCGTAGTCTAGAAACTGCATCATTATATCTTGCTTCGCACTACCAAAGTCATGGCAGATTCCAACCCCATGTAGTACTTGCTTAGCCAATGAAAAATTAATGGTAAATTTGCCTGATGGATCGTCATCCTTCAGGAATAGGACCTAGAGTTTGCAACTCCAAAAAGAAAGAAAGCACTCGTTCTCGCAGAAATCATCACGATGTTTCCCTGAGACGCTACTAGTTCACCCGTCAACACAGATTTTCCCGACAAAAACCTCTCCTACATCCCCTCAGATGACCCCTGGTATGGCGACCTTATTGTCTACCTTCAAACATAGATGTTTGGCTCTCACCTCTCCCGAGATGATCATCGGTGCATTCACCATCATGCCCCTCGATATCTTCTTATCGGTGACATCTTATATTGACATGGGGTTGACACCATACTTTGTCGATGTTTGACCATCGACAAAGCTAATAGAGTCTTGAATGATTGCCACAATGACACTTGTGGTGGCCACCTCTCAGGGATTTCCACCGCCCCAAAAAAAATTCGAGCAGGCTACTTCTGGCCCACATTGTTTCAAGACTCCATTCACGTTGTAAAGCGATGTGACAAATTCCAACTTTATGCCAACAAAACTCGAGCGACACCCGCTCTTCTACATCCAGTCATCACTGCTGGCCCCTTTTACAAATGGGGCATAGACTTCATGACGTGCAATCCTCCATCTAGCAATGGACACAAGTACATCTTCGTGATAGTAGATTACTTTACCAAATGGGCCAAAGCCATGCCTACCTTCAAAAATACCACTGACACAACAATGCATTTTTTCTTCAACCACATAATTACCCGCTTCAGAGTCCCACTACAGTTAGTCTCCGATCACGACAAACACTTTGAGAATGAGATATTCATCGAACTCTCCTCAAAGTTAGGATTCTCCCATGAGTTTGCATCCCCATACTACCCTCAGTCCAAACGACAAGTTGAGGCTGTAAACAAAGTCCTCAAAACCATGTTGCAACACATTTTTAACAAACATAAGACCAACTAGCATCATATGTTGTTTTCAACATTATGGGCTTATCGCACGGTAGTTAAAACTGCCACTGGTTTTACACCATTTCATCTCATTCATGGGGTCGAAGTCACTCTCCCCATCGAGTGCAAAATTCCCACGTTGCGCACCACCATCGAGATATTACCTAACATTGCTCCAATGGAGAAATGCTTGCTGAACTTAGAGTCGTTGGATGAAGACTGTCGATCTTTATTACAAAACAATAAGACAACTGAAAAATGGTTGAAATCCTCCTTTGATCGCCATGTCAACCTTTGCTCATTTAACGAAGGAGACCTCGTTCTAGCCTACAATATCACACACGATACCCTCGGTCATGGGAAATTCAAGTCATTATTGCATGGACCCTACATCATCGAACACTGCCTCACTAAAGGTGCATACATCCTGGCCTCTCCAGAAGGCTATCCTCTCAAAGAACCCGTCAATAGGTTGTATTTAAAGAAATTTTACGCCTGAGCGTAGTCATTCTACACTAGGATTTTTCTTTTTTGTACACATTTGTAGAGTTTTTACTCTTCTTTTTTCACTCCTTGCCTTATGTCTGATCTACCATTTGTGTTGTTAACATATGTATCCTCCATCAACCTACCACATCAGTTACACTGATGGATCTAGGAGCTAGACTCAGAATCTCGCTTTGGTCGCTTGGGCCCTCTAAACCCCCTCACGGGTACTACTCCACTCCAATGGCATATGTTTGGTCTCAGCAACCAACAATCAAGTAGAATACGCTGCTGTCATTGGCCTCCTTGTCGAGTCCAGTCACCGCCACATTCGTCACCTTAGCATCATACTCGATTCCAAACTTGTCATCCTACAACTCAACAATGTGTACCGTGTCCGCGATCCTTGCCTCTTCCGCAAATACCTGCAAGTTAGAATCTTATCTCGAGACTTTGATTCAATAATGTTTACACATATTCCATGAAAATTCAATCAAATAGCAGATAATATGGCTAACCTAGTGTTATATTGGCATATATCACATCAAGACATCATCACACATACATAAATCATCAAAAG
Source organism: Picea mariana (assembly GCA_032191745.1). Classification (NCBI taxonomy): domain Eukaryota; kingdom Viridiplantae; phylum Streptophyta; class Pinopsida; order Pinales; family Pinaceae; genus Picea; species Picea mariana. The sequence continues at coordinate 121,916 of JASDQU010438550.1, forward strand.
TTT
>JASDQU010438550.1:135477-147800 GCA_032191745.1 Picea mariana
TCCAATGTAAAACCGCCCTTTATTCTCATGTACTGGTCATGTTCACTCTTTGTCAAAAACACGCATGGATTCTTGTCATTGCAACAATGCATTTGGTAATCGAACATTTGATCAAAGTCTTCATCCACATAGTTGTTTTGGAATGGAGGCCGCGTTTGTTGGTCTCCTTGATATCTATGCTCCCTTTGTTCCCTTTTCCTGATCTGAGGGACTTGATCCCTTCTCAGGTTCTGATTTTGAGGTTGGGGGTCCTGCTTCTCCCAAGCGAAAGCTCTGTTTCCCACATACATTTTCTCCATCAGTTTCTCCATGGTTCTCACCATTAATTTGAATTTTTTGTCTATGGATCTCAATGTTGATGGCTGCGCGTCACCTTGGGGCCTCTTATCTCCTCTATTGAATCTCTATTTGATCTTCCCTGAGGCCATCATACTTACCTCGACTTCGATCACATTTCTTATTATTGTGTCTAGACTTGTTGATCTTCTTTATCTCAACAGCAAGGTGAAATTGTTGTTGAAGGAGTTAGTGTATCGCAACTGCGCAACCTAAGGGGGTGGTTGGACTTCTGTCGATATTGAGTTATAAAATTTCATGAAACGGGCTAAGAATTCTTGCATTGTCTCCTCCGATGCCTTCTTCATGTTGTTGTACTGTGTCAACAACTGCAAGGGATTCTTCTTGTCTCCCCATCTATTGATGAAATATGTTTTGAATGCAGTGAAATATTGAATACTCATTGTTCGTAGGGATTTGAACCACTTCCTCACCTCCCCTGCAAAAATATTTGCAAACAACCTCATTTTTACATTTGCATAGTCCACCTCCTCCAAGTCGACGAAGTTGTTGAACCAATCCAGATGCTTCTGGGTTGAAACGTTCCCTTCAACATCATAGAGCTTATTCCTCTAGCTGTAATTTTGAGGCAAGTCATGCAGCTGGGCTAGTAGAATGAGAGGGGTGAATCTGGTAGCCATGGCTCTAGGAGGATTTGGGATTTGAGGGATATTATTAGATATCAGAGTTGGAATCTCTTCTGGTCGAAAACTATCTCGTCCGAGATGGTTTTCGACTTAGACCTAAACAGGGTTTGCTCAAAAAATGTGTCAAACTCAAGGTCGTCGATGCTTTGTGTGTCGTCTTTTGGTAAGGACATAATTTTGTCCAGGTAGTAGAATGGGTCTGACGCTTGCTCTCTAGTCCTGTGCAGAATTTTCTTGGGGTTGTACACAGACTCTGTAGGGTTTGGGTCAGGATTTTCTCTGGTATATATCGTCTGCGGAGCCAGGGTTCTTGAACTGTGCTACTTGGAGCTACTGGTATTCTTTGACTGGAGTCGCCAGGGTAAAGGCTTTAGTTGGTGCAGATGTTTGTCCCTCTGTTACCCTCAGGGGTCAAACTACAATGTTAGTCATTCTCCCAAGGAAAAATCTTTTAAATTTTGTTCCTTGACAACGGCGCCAGAATGTTAGCACTCTGTAAATCTATTCGGCTAATAAACAGACAATAGAGGTATCTGTTTCAACCAACTTTGAGACCCAAAACTAGCCTTTTGGACCTAGAGAGGGCTCTCTCAAGAGGCGCGATCTTCGTTCGGGATATGGATTTAAAACTGTGGCTAGATTTAACACCTTTGAAATAATGGGTTATGGTTATATTGGCGCAAGAAAGTAAGACTTGGGCTATGTATTTGATTCAAAGAAGGAAACATAAAAAAATGACTCGATGATTGAACTTAAGAGGATAAGGATAAGAGAGCAACAGTCTTCAATGAAAAATTGTAATGTGTGGCAGGGATAAAACACAAGAAGTAACTAGGAGCACCGCTGCGGGTGAATTCAAAGTTAACTTTTAGAAGAAAACGTTTTGTCTAAGTGGTGCGAACAAGGGGTGTTGCGCAGCGAATCCACAGGTTCAAAAATTTATTCTGAAATAGACAGAAAAATATATGAATAAAGATGACAGGAAGCATGTACGCAAAGAAAGAGGCACAATACATCCGACTACTACAATTAGAATCTTTTCATAAAAGCTACAAGAATTTTGCATTAAGTTTCGTTTGAACACAAAATACATACAATAGCTATTCTCTATACTAAATTTTCCAACCAACCTGGCTTACATCAAAAAGATCAAATATATAAACGAGGGCACCGCTTGGGCTACCCTACTCTTCTAACTGTTATCTCTACAAACTAGGGAATCGACTGTTCTGTGTTACAAAACTCTTTGTATGAAGTTTTCCAAAAGTAGACAAAGATACATCTGGCTACATCATGACTATTGTAATCGTCCATGGGGATTTGATTTGTCGATCGGGTATTTGGGGGGACAAGCGTTTGTCAGAGTCTCGCTATCTGCTATAATGACTTTGATTTTCTGTTGCACGCTCATTGGCTAGGGGAAAATGTGCATGGAAAGTGGAGGTAGACATTCACGATCATTATGAAAATGGAAAAATGTCTCTGGTGATGTTTCCTTCAAAAGTTATCAAGATTTGCCTTTCATTTGCGAATACAGGAAAGAACTCAACTAATCTTGTTTCTTTTGCTTGCTAGCAAGAGATGCATGGGATATCTCTTCAACCGCTTCATGTTATCTAGAGTGTCTGGAATTCCTTTCTTTTGATAGCCAATGTGCTTCACGCAGCTGTACAATCGTATCTTGTGCCTCCCAGAGTTGTCTTTTTAGCAACGCCATGTTTCCTTTGCAACCTTGTGTTATTGATTCTTCCCTGATATTTTTTGCCAGTTGTTGTCTCAACTCTCTATTTTCTTGGTATAGTTTGGCAATGGATAACTTTGCTTCAGTTGTTGAGTTGTCTCTTAATCATTTGAGCCCGAGGCATCCACCCTCCTCATCGTACTCCCGCTTTCTCGGCTGGTACCTTCCAAAGGCTCCAGCCGGACAACATGCATAAGTAATTTTTCAATGATTGATCATGCGCACGACTCATCTAAGATTTGAGTTTCCACTGATTCATTTTTCTTCCTTGGCTTGCCTCTTCTCTAAGGTATCCGTTGTTGAGGGGACAAGGCTTCCATTTTCCTTTCTTCCTGCACAGTTTCTTCCTTTCCAAGTCCTGCGCGGTGTGATGTCGTTGTTTCCAGAGATGAAAGAAAATTCTCCCTTTCATCTTTTGGGATGCCTATTCTAAGTGAAAATGAATCCCAATCGCTCTGGGGCTCGGTTCTGGTGATTCTGCCACTACGTGTACCCTTCTTCATGTTTTGAGAGGTCACCATGATGCGACTGGTACCTATTTTGCGCACAGTGTATTGAACGGATGCCCAAGATGAAGAATTCGATTGACCTTGGCCTGTGAGAAAACTTATAGACAAAGCTTAAATCTAAATTCGTGAATGTCCTAGGTGAAGAACCTATGGGATTTATAACCACTTGGGAGGACGAAAGAAACATGCCAAAGAATACTAAATTCATGGCGACTTTATGTTTCGAGTAGAGATGTAGATTTTCCATAACACATCCCCACGTGTAAAGTACAGGCAATAAGGGCTGCAGATCATATATGATATGAACGTCATGCTTTTTCATTGCTTCAGCTCTAATGATGGACTGATAATAGTTACAACACTTACTGACGTGACTTCCATTAACTACTTGACTCGACCTGGGGCACGTAGAGACTAATTTTGACTGTACCTGACCTTTTGGAAACGACATACCAGTATCGTTTACGCATGTTTCTAGCTCTGACATCCCTTCCCATTTTCAAGGGAAAATCGATCACTTGCTAACTTTGACCCTTTAATTTATACGTACCTGACTTCACATGTTTGGATAAATGGGACATTACTCAACTCAAAACAACTCTAAATGGAAAGAAAAATGGTGGCAATAAGAGTGTAAACAATGAGGAAGCACAAAAACTGTTGCAAGAAACTCATGGTTTTGCAAATTCTGCCATTCATGTAGGAGGTCATTTTTCTGCTAAAACCACTTCTTTCAATATTATAAGAAAAGGATACTATTGGCCTTCCATATTTCCTGAATCTTATGTTTTTTCAAGATCTTGTGACAGGTGCCAAAAATTTGTTGGGAAAGAACACCTTTCAACCATGCCATTACAACCCGTCCTCCCAAACTTTCCTTTCTCAAAGTGGGGATTGGATTTTATTGGTCCTATTAATCCTCCATCTTCAACAGGACAATTCTTTATTTTGACATCCACAGTCTATTTTACAAAATGGACTGAAGTTGTCCCGCTTAAGCATTTGACAGATGATCAGGTGATTTCTTTCCTTGAAAATAACATCTTTTCCAGATTTGGTCTTCCATTGGAAGTTATTACAGACAATGGTCTTGCTTTTATTTCTGCTAAGCTGACCCAATTTTTAGCTAAGTTTGGAGTTAAAAATTTTACCTCATCGGCTTATTATCCCCAAGGAAATGGGCAGGCCGAGTCTACCAACAAGAATCTGGTAAGAATCATCAAAAGGCTCATTGAAGGTAAGCCTCTTCAATGACCCACTCTCCTCACTTACGCCCTTTGGGAAGATCAAACTACCACCAAGGTGAGCATTGGTTGCACTCCTTTCCAGCTTTTTTATTGTCAAGAATCCATTATGCCTACTGAGATGGAACTTTCCTTCTTAAGGTTAATGCTACAAATCGAAGAATTAAATCCTTTTGATGTTTCACAAAGGATGAATGCACTCCTAGATTTAGAGGAGCAAAGGATGTTTTCCTTGGATAATATAAAAAGGAGACAATAGTCTGTTAAGAAGTATTTCAACAAGAGTGTCAAAACTGTCAAATTTTAAGTCAATGATAAAGTATTGTTGTGGGATTCAACTCATGATGATAGGGGAAGACACTCAGAGTTTCAAAAATTATGGCTGGGTCCTTTCAAGATCATTGTTTTCCTAGGTACAAACTCTTACATTCTAAAATATTTACAAGAGCAATTGTTTTCCTACAACACTAACGATTCTCACTTAAAACACTACGTGGAACCAACTTGAAAAGTTTAACATTGTTTGGATTGTTCTGTATATTAGTAGTTCAGTGTCATTTTCATACTTTTTCACTACTGCTTTTCAATTCTGCTTTTACAATAGTTTGTATTCTGCTTTCATTTTAGTATTTTTCCTTGTTCTTTTGCAATTTTGTCATTTTATTTCTATTGTTTAAAATTTTGCAGTTTCATTTCTATTATGACATTTCTTGCTTTCGCTCTTTTTGATTTCAAATTTTGGTCAAGAATAAGATGTTGGATCAGTTCTACCACAGTGACACTCCTGCAAGGTATTGTTAGTCAATAACAATCAAGATTACACAACTATTATGATGTTCCCCCTAAAAGCATAATTGAATTTGTTATTTGCTTTCAATGTTATCTTATGAGGAAATTGGTTACCTCTTGCTTCTGCTTTCCATTTCTTCATCCATTTGATATTCAAAAGAGAAATTCCATAAAAAAAAATCTCCTTGAAGTCAAGAGAAATTTTTTGTTGAATGATTATACATACAGGGATAAACCCCCTCATACATAACATTTTCCATGAGTTATTCCCAAATTTCTGATCATTTTTCCATTAAATCCGCTCACTTCCCTCTGTTCCATAATCATTCAGGTTATATATTCTTGATATGTTGTTCTTGGTCTGTGAAATCATACATTCTTAGTTATTAATCTGTTGGAAACATATTTCTCTGTGGAGTTGCCAATTTGTTGACGATAAAAATCGCAACGAGGAATTTCGCCTGCAAAGTATTGCTAAAGCCTATTATTTAAATTATGATAATAATATATAATACTAGTAGGTGGGGCCCCCTTGTATACTGGAGGATTAGAGATAGCCATGTCACACATTTTATGATGTTGTTTTGAATGTTTCTTACAAGGTCTTATATGGTTGATGATGTAGTCTTGGTTTTGTTTTTGACATGATGATAGGTGGATGATGCATTTATGGGAGGTTTTGTTATTCAAAGATTTAATTTCATGTTATGATTGGCCTATATTTGCAGTTCTTATATTCGATCATGTCACCATGATTTATTACCTAGCTACACCTGCACAAGACATATGTTAGTAAGAACATAAAACAAAAGAAATGGCAAAGAAACTTACAAAAAAATCCAAAAGAAAGGGGCATATACTATACTTGTTAGAAGTTATGTGCAATATAAATGAAAACAAGTTAGTGTTAATACTAACTAGTAATGGTTAGTGGCTATGCGAATTGCATTTGATTTATATTGGGCACATTTGATATATGGTATGGTATGGAAGTTGGCAATGGTTAATATGAATTTTTGGGTGGTGCATTTGGAAAGCAATGTGGTCGCAAGTTTCAATGGTTTGGAATTAATGGCATGGTTAATGGTATTAGTGATTGATGGCCATCGTGTACCTCAAAATTGAATGAAGAGGAAGATGGAATTAATGTGCAGTAAATGCATGTCACTCCATACTTCCCCCATCAGGCCGTCATCCTAGTATCGTTATTGTTGCATTTTATTTTGCTGGTGGTTAAGATCTGAGATCCAAGCCTGGGAAGGAAGTGCTCGGCCAGCTCACTCTTTTTAAAGCTATTGGTTAAAGGTATGGTTCTTTTCACCCATCCATGAATTTCTCTCCATGTATGAACGAATGATGGCTCAGTGATGCATTGGTTTGTGTCTTCCTGAGATTGGAAACTGTGTGGATGTGTGGGTCTTCTTTCTGGAATGACTGTGTGGTTATTAGTTTTGCAAGTAAAGGAATTGGTTGGTTAAGTTATGCATTCACTGGTTTCTCTGTGTGAAAACTGTGATGTATATCTATTATTTTAAGTGTATATGGGTATTATCACTCTATGTTTTGTTGGAGGGTTTCTCTCTGTTTATCCTTACTGGATGCTTCCTCACAGATATGAGGGTAACCATGTCCAGTTGTATTCAAACTATTATGGGGTTGTTGTGTATTCTTTCGGACTGCCTTTGGTCACTGTGTCTTTTCCAGAGACATGGTCGTGGGTTTATTCACCTGGTCATGGGATTAATTTTGTGGTGTTGGAATCAACGTATCTTAGAAGTCGGTTACAGGGTGGCCATTCTGCCAAGATGTATTCTTTATGATTGTTGGTGATATAAATTATGCCTTGGGTCTGCATTCCCACTGGCATTGTTATAAATTAATTCGGTTCATGATAAATGAACATAAGTTATACCTCTATGTGATATGGGGTATCTATCATTGTCCAGTGTACACTCACTTCTCTACTGCATCGTCGTCCTACCCTACCCATTGTTGAACTATTGCGCCATTGCATAGAACGAAAGTTATAAGGAACCCTGTAGTTCTATCATGCTTGTATCGAAGGTTCTCTTCCTATTGGTTGGCATGTTTGACCTCCAGTCTATCTGTGCTTTTGATAACCCAACGAACTCCTAATTACTTCTTTGATTTCATTTTTACACAGCGTGTTTTTCAATAATCCCCAACTATTCTCACTCTTGTCGAGCATCTTGTTGATTTTCATAAATTGGTCGAGTGGTTATGACAGTTGCTTTGAGTACTTATATTGAACTCGTTTGATTGAGTTGGTTGGAAAATTGTGATCGAAAATGAGAAATGATATATATTTAAGGGGTTGTCTTCTTTTCGTTATGACAGTTGCGTCGAAAACCTAGCTCATTTTTATTTGATTAAATTGGTTGAATGGGAATCAATGATAATGTACAGTCAGAGGGCTACCTATTTTCATTATTCTTTGGATTGTTGTGTTCTTACAGCATGGTGTCAATTGTGAATTGGTGACTGTTGTGTATTTCACTAGTCCTGATCGGATCATGGCAAATTGTGGAAATTATTAACTGTGGTTTTGTTGTTCACTATGTGTCTATTATGGAGGCATCGTGCATGCTTTATTTTATTGCATCACCAGTAATGAAGATCGAGTTTTATATTATGGTTGCATTGCAAGTTTTATTGTTTAATTTAATGAAGGGGGCATGAAATTGAGCAATTATTAGAAGTATGTTCAATTCGGAAAAAAGACTTGTGTATATGTTTTATTTGGGCAATTGCGAATTATGGACAGTGTTTGATATTTTATAGTGATATATGATGGATAGAGATGGAGCAATGTGGTTGTGGTTTTTTTTTTATGTTGTTTTCAATGAAAAGAAAGGAAATGAAAGAAACCAAGTATTCCCTTAACAAGACTGTTGAAATGCATAGTGAGTATGAGTATGATTACAGACTGTGTTAATTGAGAAGTTTTGAAGAAATTGAATGTGGGACACTGAACAGTTTTGACACACAGTAATTGTTTAATTGGTATTGGTATCTTTTGTATTGAATACAGAGTTGTTTTTATGGATTACTTGATATTTTTTATGAACAATATTTGTTTTTTCCCTACCATTCTCTCACTTTTTCACACATTAAAAGTCCCCTCACCTTCCCATTTTCACTATCCACTCCCTGTTGTTAAAATTAAATTATAGTTAAGTTAAACTATGTATTATAACAGTTAAAGGATGGCACAGGGATGATTTACAGTGATGTATTCTTTTGATTTATGATACAATTGAATGTTTGATGATTTGTTGAGTAGTAACCATGACCTACCCCCCTTCATTTTAACACTTTTTTCTCAATACAATCCCTCACATATCCCATAACCCTTATTCACCCCCTACTCATTGATAAGTATTAAATGATTTGTATGGACTGGATTGCATGAGTCTGATGTATTGTTGAGCCAAACTTTATTTCATATTTTAAAGATATTTATGTATGGTTGTTGAAGAAACTATTTTCTAATAAATAATGCATACAAGAATGATTTTTTTCAGTAGAGGTAGCCATGGCTGGGGTAACAGAGGAATAGGAAATCGGAACAGGGGCCCTAGAAGGCCAAGGTTTTCTATACATTTTGATGCAGACTCGCAAGAGTTGAGCCAACTATTTCAAGCTAGATTTTAAAAGGAGTGGTCCAACCTAGGCCAGAAATCCCTCCCTTCCAAGCCCCACATGTCCCTGGTATCCCAGTACCCCCTCATGTATCATTACAACCCGAAGTCTCTGAAAATGACGGATGGTAAGATATTATCTACCCGACAGTCTCCCAACATTGTGGCTACTCTACCTGCTCCTCCACCTGTTAATCAAATTTTCCAAGCTGCCCCTGCCCACTCACCAGTATAGTCTTCCCATGCAAGGAAAATGTTAAAAATCGAGGCCCACCATGATCCTCATAAAGTAAAATCCATTGTTTCCCCCTCCTCTCCCTCAAATGACTGCTTTCATGATTGCTTTCATGTTATTAGTGTGATTAGGCCTAAAGGCTCCACACAACCCAATGAAAATTCATAGAAATCAAAGGGTGACAACAATAATAAGGGGAAGATTGCCTCCCGGAGTGGAAAATATGGGTTTTAATTATTTATTGATTGTTGAGAATAGTTGACTTCTGAAATTTTGGATAGCAAACTATTTTTTGGATATATGGATAATATATTTTTGGATATAATTTCAATTATCATTGATATTAATTGTCAAATTATGAGAGTGATGATGGGAGCCACAATGAGGGATGTGTTTGATTTACTAAATAGTTGTGTTATGCTTGTTAAAGAACTAAAGTGAGTCACAAGGGGTCCCACCTACTAGTTATTATTTATTAAAAACCCTTATTATGATTTTATTACTTTTCCCCCTTAACTAAAAAGTTGGTTAAGTTTTAGTTAACTTTATTAAAGAGGTAGTTTAACTACTTCAACTAATTCTGAGTGCTTAACGACAAAAGAAAAAGGAGGAACAAAAGGAGAATATAAGAAGAAGCATACTAAGGGTCCTATTGTAGACAACAAGATTCAGGGTTGAATTACATCATTCAGACATAGGTGTTGATCTATCTTTGATAGTCTGTGTAGACTTGTCTATTTGTGAATTAAATTGCATGGCTTATAAAGGCTATTGTGTAGATTCGAGTGGGCAACAATCTGTGGAAAGATGATTCAGCTTCTAAAGTTCAGTTTTTTACTTTCTGTCAGAAGTCTTTTTTTATGGCTTTCATTGCAAACATCTAAGTTTGACTTTGGTCTGAATTCCTCAGGGAATTTTGTAAAGGGAACGAGTTTTTGATAAATTGGAATGGAATAAACAATTCCTTTATGTCTCATTTGTGTTGATTATTGACTTGATGTTTTTACTTCTGTCTCTACATTTATTTATGCATATGTTATATTCACAAAATTACATAAATATTGAATTTTTCAGCAAACTTTCATTTATAAAAAACGAAACCTAAGCACTTGTAACCAATACTTGTGGATTAGGAAACAATTTTTTATGGCTATAAACACAGGGTGATATTATATCATGCTTTAGCCAGGTAAGATCTAAAAATTCTTGAGTAAGATCATATCATATCTTTTCCTCAACATTTATTTGGTGACCATACTGGGGAGATCTTCAATATCTCTCTGGTTGATTTTTTTATGGTTGATTATCATTGAATACATCTTATTTTTTGATATTGATTCTTTGACTATTTTATTTCTTAATGATTGTACCTATTGCAAGGAATCCCAATATTGAGCCCGGTCTTCAAGATAAGACCAACATTGCTTTAAATTTGTTTAACACCATTTTAGACACTGCTAATACTTGGGTTGAGCTTAATCATTCATGGGAAGCAATTGAACAAGACATAAGTGCCCAAGAACGTTGGGAAGATAGACGTAGACAACATAGAAATTAGACATAACCTTTGTTTTCCTTCAAGCTTTGACCTTCTTTTCATGTCCTTAGACCCTCGTGTTTCTAGGAGAAGAAGAGGTTTATCACTTGAAATTAATCCTATTGATAAAATAGGAAGAAGGAACATTGTGTTATCAACCCAACAAACTGCTCTAAGGAGAACCTTGTTTGCTTCATCCAGTTTGTATTTCTCTACCTTACCTATCATCCACAAGATGGCATCTAGTGGTGGATCTGGTGGCACTTGAAGTGCTTCCTCCTCTCAATCTGTTAGTGACAATTCTTGTCTTTGGCATCGAGATATCCAGGTCTGTAGGTTGCACAAGGAGCGCCCAAGCGCAGTGCACAGAAGAAGTCCTTTTCGGGCCTAAAATCAAGCGAGAAGGCAAAATTATAGTGTCAACGATTCGGATTCATCCATATGAGCAGATCAACGGCTGGCGGGAAATCACGGATAGCAAAGCTGCACCGAGAATAGTGCAAATAGATCATGCCCATATTGTATGCAGGAATGGATAGCAGTTGCTCATCCTAAAGGATGCGTGGCGCGAGATCTAGTCACATCGGCATTTCGGCATTCGAGAGTTCGAAGGGTGAACGTTCCATGTTGCCCTATACCTCAAAACCCCCAACTCCGAAAGCACCCAAAGTCGAGCCCGTAGTATTACGAAGCATTCTCAGCCATCCATCCAAAGGGGACACCTGGAGCCCAATTGAGCCATCTCGACATTTCACCCATCGGGAATCTGAGGTGCAAGGAGCAGCTCCGTCATATTCCCGATACGTGAGGTTCCGGGAATGTCCAAGACTCAGGCCCACAGCATCGTTGAGAGGGTCCAGGACCTTCAGATCTGAGAAGGACATGTGGCACCAAATTTAACCATCTCGGCATTTCTCTCATCACGACTATGATAAGCAAGGATCAGCCCCTCCATATTCATGAATGCCAAAAGCGCCTTCGAGAATAAACGCAGGGTCACAACCCGTGGTCACTTGAGAAAGGAAGAGAGTTATGAAAAGGTGCCAAAGCATCGGGTTTTGCCACAGAAGGGAATACCACGTTCTCCAAGACCAGTTCAGCCCTACTTCGATCATGGTCCTCGCTAAAGAATTAAATGAAGTTGAACAGAGGTAGTTGAAACCTTATCTCACTTATTGAATGCAAGGTATGGGGGTTCCGGCAGACAGTCTGCCTGAGACGGTCCTATACACTGATTTTCTCCAAAGGGTCATGGTTGGTCCTCATCTGACCAGAGAAATTATGTGCACGCCATGTTGGCCTTTAATGTTGCAACTATCTCCCCTGCAGGAACCATGCGCAGTTAAGGTGGCATCTGACGAAAGTTATCCATCCAAATTCGGCTGAAGGGACACCATTCCTTGGATGACTGAACATGCCTCTGATAGGAGAATTTTGCTAAGTATATAGACTCAGTCTTTGTATTTTGTAAAGGATCGATGGTTGAGTAAGGCTCCCGATTGTAAATTTTTAACACACTCTAGTTCTCTGGTTATGCATCTATATGTGAGATTTCTTGTTTTTTGACAAACAATCTTTCTTACTCCATCTAATTTTCATCTTATGCTGAGAGAGTTCATGAAT
>JASDQU010438551.1:0-55407 GCA_032191745.1 Picea mariana
GAATGGGATAAAGAGTATGACCGTGGTAAAAAGAAAAATATCAAACAATTGCAGTTCGAATATGGCATGAACGAATGCAATGGGAAAGAGACAAGTATCTGTTGAAATACAGTGGCTATGGGTGGGTTAGACCAGTTCATAACCAAAAATGCTACACTAATAAATGTGAAGGAGGTTGATGCTCATCCGATTAGAGCAATAAATTTCTGTCTCCCCTGTTGTACATGTTGCTGTGAAGTGCAAGGTGCATTATTGAAAAGAAATCAGTGAAGTGATGCATAGTAAAAATTCAGTGGTGTTGAATGTTCCTCCATGTCATATTTGGCTGGATATTTGTCTCCAGGAGATTTATATTAAATTCAGTGGTGTTGAATGTTCCTCCATGTCATATTTGGCTGGATATTTGTCTCCAGGAGATTTATATTGGAAGAACATAGTATTCATGTTAACACCCCTGGGAATTGGGTACACAGCCTCCATATCCTTGATAATTCATATGTAATTGTGGAATATGACCAAGGATCTCTCGCTATACGCGACCTTTGTGTGTTCGCTGAGGGTGGTAAAATGGGAAGTTGTTCCACTTGTTTATATCGATCTCACTTCCAGATGGTAGAACATATTTCAAGGCGAGATTTTTGGGTCAAACAGAGCGAGTCATTCACATATTTTTAGGAGAATTCGATCTTTCCATGATACAGATGGCAAGGCATTTAATTAGCCAACTTCAGATCCTCTGCATCAAATCCATCATATTAAGGTAGAAGATAGTAAATAAGGTGGCAGAGGATCAGTCAAGTGACGATGGGGGATTACTCGTAGTTTAAGGTAAGCTAATGTAACAGGTGGCAAAACAATTACATACATAACTGTGACATTTGAGTTCACCAATCCCATATTTGTTTGCTGCAAATATGTTTCTAAAACTTGTAACTGCTAGTCTTTCTTAGCCAGAGTAGATTCTTGATCCATTGGTTTGGTATTTGATCTTTATTATAAGAGATTGTAATACTGGAGGAGAGAAGGGGGAGAGGCCCAAGAAAATGACTTTGTGGGCAGAGGCTTGTTTTTTTCCATCGTAAGCCCGAGGGCATTTTTTATTTGATTTATTTTAACATCATGACTATATGAGGGAGCTGTTATCAGTCTGTATTGTTTTCTTATCATTTTTTCTCCTATCTGAATAGAGCTCATGCGCAACAGACTTCATGTGCATTATGATTTAGTGTACTTACTTTTTTCTTGTATAGTTTATTCAGATGTCAAGTTTTCATTCTCATAAATATTTTTTGCTTAGTGAATATTCAGTCTTATGGATCATGTCATGTAAGTATGATATGATAGTGATGCTTGCATTTTTTGTAATTTGTTTTCATCTTTCCTCTCCCCATCTATTCTATTATCAACCTTTTTTTTGATAGCTGGTTTGATTACCTTTGATTAATGAGATATGTTAGAGACTCCATGCCCAATGCTTTTGATCACTGATCTTTACATATGTTAATTCATTTTCTTCTTCACCCTTTTTCTCTTAGTCAACATGATCCAACCACTTAAAAATAAACCATTGCAATAACTAGGATATGCTAGGCTTGACCCTATAACAGTCTAGAGTGAACTTCTAGCACTAATACTCTACAATTTTTCTCTCTAGAATAAGTCAAAATTCATCAAGGTCTACCATTTTTTCCTCCTTTTCTGGGATGTTCCAAGCAGTGAAACTTGAAGGACTCACAGAGAAGACATTAAATAATATTGGGTACAAGTTCTATGCCTTTATTCATTACAGTTATGAAGTTATGCTTGTTGAAAGTTAGGGTTTGTGACTAATCCAAAAAATATTCCCGTGAGATTAAGGTAAAGTTTGATGAAGATGTTATTCTCTTGTTGATGAAGGTGAGGAAGGACTGCAGGTCTGTGATCACATACACCAGATCTGTTATAGAGTTACAAGTATGTTTATATGCATGTTTTGAGCGTTACATGTTGATTATTTTATGGTGAATGCTTGAAGGAAGTCTTTGGGATACTATCGATGCATTGGCACATGCTTGAGGCACATCTTAGGTGCATGGTTGAAGCATATAGAAACTCAAACTAAGATTCCAACCACAGAAGAAACAATTGTTCAAACTGAAGGGGTGTTTCCTATAGATCTTCCTGCTCCTTTGGAAATAATTGAAATAGGAACCCAGACATATGCTCTAGCAACAATAGAGATAGTTGTTCAGACTGAAGAAGCATCTCAGTCCCCTAAACAGGATGCCATCATTATCAGGTTGGAGGCAGAACCGGTGCAATCCCAACAAACCTTGATTCAATGCATAAGTGAAATGGTAACAATGGCAGAACATCATAAAGTTGTCAAACTACTTCAATCCATGTCAACAACAGAGAATGAGACCTTTGTTGAGCTCAACAGAGCTGAAGGAAAGGTGAATAAAGTACAAGGGCAGTTAGATGGAGCTTTGGAGAAAATCAAAGAAATTTGTTCTGTTTATTCTGATATGGTAGCTTGTAGGGCCCCTGCTACTAATTACACCTTATTTCTATTAGAACTTTATCTGATGCTGAGAATAAAATCTATTAGAGCAAGCAAACTTTTTGAGTTTACCACTGTTTCTGATTTCGTTTCATATTTTAGAGAATAACAGGATGGAGTTCAATACTTTCTATGTGAATTATACCTTCACAACTTCATCCTAGGAGAAAAAAGAAAAGAGAACCCTAACTCTTCCACTGGGGACATACAGTTTCAAGCATTCTTGTCTTTTGCCAAAAGCCAAACTAGGTAGGCTAAATCACACAAGGTTTTTATNTCTCTAAAATAACAGGATGGAGTTCAATACTTTCTATGTGAATTATACCTTCACAACTTCATCCTAGGAGAAAAAAAGAAAAGAGAACCCTAACTCTTCCACTGGGGACATACAGTTTCAAGCATTCTTGTCTTTTGCCAAAAGCCAAACTAGGTAGGCTAAATCACACAAGGTTTTTATGAAAAGGGAGATTGGGCTAGACCTATGGATCAGAGGGGAACCTCCTAAAACCCTTAAAAACCATTATGCATTATAGGACATTCATGAAGAGAGAGAAGGTTGTAGAATATTTATCTCCTATCCATCGATAGGTTGTATGTTAAGGTCTACAGTATTTTGTGGAGATTAAAGAAGAAGCCATTTCTGCTACCAAACTAAGATGGGATGTCTCCTCAAATGCAGTCAAGAACATGGAACTCTTTGGTTTCATAAATTTTCATGCAACCACCTTCAGGTTGGAGAGGTATGCCAGAATGATCCTAGATGAAGAGTCTGCCTAGATTGGGTTAAGATACAGTCCTCCTATTATTTGGTATCCTCTAGAGGGTTATCAGAGTAATTATGAAATTCATAAGAAGGAGGAAGAAGTTTCTTTTGAAGAGCTTAGAGGTAAGAATGGGTTTAGGAGACTTTGAGAAAATACCTCCTCCCTTCAGTATCACTGCTTTACATGTAAAGTCTCTACTTGCACGAGGACATGCAAAAAAGTAAGATGAGGGGTATGTTGAGTTGAGAAAAAAGTACAAATATCCTCCTTATTACCATGGTTTCTGATATATTCTTGATTGACTTTTCTATTAACTAGAAGTAATTAGGAAAGAAAATGATTAAAAAGTCTTCTAGAAATGTTATTGAGTGATATTAGATAATTTCTGAATTTTGGTTTGAATTTTTTGATTTTATTGCATAAATGGACAATTGTTGTTCCCTCAAGAGAATTAAAGAGATCCTAAACATACATAAGCCATTAAATATCGAAGGAATCAAGCACAAAGCAGTTTAGAGGTAGATTGACTCTTTATTTTGTAAATATTTATAAATAGTAAAAACAATCCTGAGGATCTCTCGATCCTCATGATAGCTTAATTTATCCATGTTATTGTAATATATAGAAGCTGATGAATAATAGAGACATATCCAAGAAATTCAATCAAACATTTAGATCTCTGAATTACTCTGTACAAGCAGTCTGTTGTAAATGATTTACCAACTATGGAGTTAATGAAAGACTTGAGGATGCATGGGAGGCGTGGCTCTGAAATGGAGAAACCCTAGTTTTAGTCTGGCATAACTCGTTGTATGATAGATTCAAGCTACATCACAACAAACCACCTGCTGCGAGTAGGCACATACCATCCCTGGCCTAATATGTCAGAATGAATATAGAAGAGAGGGGGAAACCCCCCTTGTACAGTAACATTACAACCAATGATCGATCAGGCACAAGAGAACCCTCTTTCAAGCTGCCCCTGCAGCTACGCAATCAACTTCTTGCCAAAGAACAAGGACTCAGGAAGGAAATGGAGGTGGAAGCCATCACGTCCCATCCAAAAGAACCTTGGGGGTGGGAGCCCGACAAATGCATCCCACAAATGGACAAATCATCGAGATACCTCATAAGCTCAACAAGAGTAGGGGAATACACACAATTCATGAGAGAGCATGCCCTCATTGGTAAGTTTCTGGGCCCGTGGCCATCTGAAAGGGATCTAAACAAATGGATAAAACACTGGTGGAACCCCAAAGGAGACTATGAGGTTCAACTCAGCTCCAAAGGCTTCTTCACAATCATCCTGTACAACCCAGAAGACAGAAACAGAATCTTTGAGAACGGGCTATACTTCTATAACTTGGCAGGGTTATTCTTGTGATTCTGGACTGAAATATTCAGCCAAGAGAAGGAGGACTTCACGATGGCTCCAATCTAGATTTTCCTTTACTCCTTAGTGCAAGAGTTCTGGCTGGAGGAGATTCTCATGGGCATAGGAGATACAGTGGGTCAATACGTCAAAACATCAAAAGCTACAAAGCAAAGGAAATACACTTCATACGCCTGAATCTGTGTCTACATGAATATTTCTAAGGCCCTATTGGGAGCAGTAACACTGGAATACCAGGATGAAGACTGGAAACAAACACTGGACTATGAACATATCCCTTTCCGCTGCAAAAAATGTCACGAACATGGCCACCTCTTCAGAGACTGCCCTCTGAATAAGAAAGTAACCAAAGCAAGTGACACCACACAGAAAGATGGCTTCACCATGGTCACAGCCAGAAAGAAAAACCCTCCAAGAAAGCAGATCCCAGACCCCAGACCAAAGATCTCGACCAAAAACTCCTATGAGATTCTAAACTAGCTCCCGGAAGATGAGGAAATCCATGATCCGCACAAGGAGCCACAAAAGGTTAAGGGTAAGAACCAAAACCCTCCCCCCCACTACCCAAATCATGAAATCTACCTAGAAGAGAGGGGAGACGTAGACGAAGACATCCCAATGTAGCTAGATGAAAGAGATCTAGCGGGCATCGATTTGGAAAAGCTTGAGGAGGCCCTCAATCAAAAGGATCTGCAGACCCTTCCTGAAGAAAAACTCCACAAGGTACATAAGGTTTTTCTTGAATCTTCAGTAGGATATGCAGCATGCCTAGGTGTAGCCATAGACTCGGGTCCAGGCTCGAAAAGAGCACTTCGTGAGAACAAAAGAAGGGGGCGGAAAACGATGCATCAACTCATCAAGGAGGCGGGCAACCTTATGATCAACTCAGGGAAGATCCATAATCTCTCAGAGGGATACCTCCACTCAACACCACCCTCATAATGATGAAGATCATCACCTGTAACATCAGAGGCTCAATGGTCGATCCAAACAAAGGATCCTCCGAGACTGCATCAAAGCAAAAAACCCAGACATCCTAATGTTATAGGAAACAAAATGTGTAGGGGCAGAAGCTAAAACCATCTTCCAGTGTATTTGGAGAGTATGTGATTTTGTGCTAACAGACTCCACAGGAGCCTCAGGGGGTCTGGCTATCCTCTAGAACCCGTGTAACATTACTTTAAGCAGATCTTTCTCAACTATAGGCACAATAATGACCCACTTCGAGGTCACGGGCTCGAATCAGGAGGGGGCTATCACAAATGTTTATAGCCCCCAAAACAAACCGGAAAAAGACAAACTTCTGGAGTGGCTAGCCTTAATCAAAACTCTGCTGACAACATGCAACTATATCTTAGGAGGCGACTTCAACATGATCCTGTCACTGGAGGAAAAAAAAAGAGGAAGCAAGAGACTTGAACAAGACAGGGGTAAGTTCAAAACCCTTATTGAACATTTAAAGCTAGTGGACATAGAAAGTAGCAATGGCACCTTCACCTAGTCCAATCGTAGGTCAGGAAATCGACATATTGCTTGTCGTTTGGACTGCTTCCTTGTGGATGAAGAACCATTGGAAGAAGCCCCTTACATGGAAAGTCTTATTCTCCCAAAAGCTGGGTCGGACCATTGGCCAATTGCCTTTAATCTAGAAATAGGGGAAACACATAAATACAAACCCTTTCGATTCGAGAAATTATGGCTCTCACACCCGGACTTCCATAAGCTTGCAAAGTCCCGGTGGGCACAGGCGAAAATAGATCCTAGCACAAGCATGTACAAATTTCAGCAATGCCTCAAAAACTTCAAGAAATCACTGAAACACTGGAACAAGAACACCTTCGGAAACATACTTCAAAGCATTCAGGACATAGAGAATAAACTATTGGAGATACAAAAAACCTTCATATCAGGAACCCGAACCACTGAAATAATGAAAGAGGAGGTGGAGCTCCAAGCATAATTAGAAGAGAGAAGAAGGCAAGAGGAAATTTTGTGGAAACAAAAGTCCAGGGTACAATGGCTCAAAGAGGGGGAAAAGAATACAAAATTCTTTCACATAGCAATTGTGCACCGCCACCACATCAACAGAATTACTCACTTAGAGGATGACCAGGGAAATCTAATCAGAGAACACTCTCAGATAGAAGCAGAACTGAACAACTACTACCGCGACTTCCTAACGGAAACCAAGGAGGACAGAACTGCAACCATCAAATGAGTTACCAGGCACATACCCTCTATAGTAACCCCTGAACAAAATGAAGCCCTAATGCGACCCATCACCTAAGAGGAAGTGGATCAATCTGCAAAAGCTATGCCCCCAGGAAAGGCCCCAGGCCCGGATGGGTTCACCACAGATTTCTTCCATCACTGTTGGGACCTAGTAAGGGAATAAGTTTGGGAGGTAGTAGAGGAATCGAGAGCATCAGGCCAAGTCCTCATGGCCCTCAAGGCTACCTTTCTCACCCTCATTCCAAAAGAGGAATGGGTCACAAATCCAAAATAGTTCAGACCCGTCGATCTCTACAATGTTATTTACAAAATTATAACAAAGGTGGTGGCCCATCACCTTAAACCCATTCTGACCCACGTCATCTCCAAGGAACAGGCTCGGTACGTAGAAGGAAGACAAATCATGGACAGTGTCATTCTTTCTCACGAGGTCATCCACTCCCTCAAGTCAATGAAAACTCCAGGTATGTTAATCAAACTTGACCTTTCAAAAGATTTTGAAAAAGCAAGATGGCAATACCTTTGGGCCATCTTAGATTCTTTCGGATTTGATAAGCATTGGGTGAACTGGATCTTAAATCTCACCTCCTCAGCCTTCTTCTCCATCCTAGTCAATGGGGTCCCGTCCCGGCCTTTTTCACCATCCAGAGGTATCAGACAAGGGGACCCCCTTTTGCCCTTCTTGTTCATATTCATGGTGAAAGGTTTGGGACGCTACATCAAATTGATAGTCACAAAAGGATCTCTTAAAGGCTTGCCTCTGCACAATATTCACCCAACACCCTCACAGAGTGAATTTGTCGATGACACCCTACTCATGAACTCCCCAACTGCCAGAGAGGCTAGCAAGCTCAACTCCATCCTCTCAAACTTCATAGAAGCAGCAGGCATGACTCTCAACCTAGACAAGTCCAAACTCTAGTTCTTCAACACCTCGGTAGTAGTCCAACTCCACATCTCCAGACTCCTAGGAATACCCAAGAGCTCCCTTCTGTCCAACTACTTAGGCATTCCTCTAACGAGTGCAACAAAAATATCCATCTCCTAGGATAGCCTTCTTTTTTCCATCTCCAACAGACTGGGCAACTGGACTTTCAGACCGCTCAACATCGTATCCAGGTTGGTCCTGCTCAAATCGGTCCTACAAGCTCTACCTACCTACCTCTTCACTACATTAGCAGCTCCCAAACAGGTCATCAGAGCCATAAGGAATCTCCAGCGAAATTTCCTCTGGCATTTGCACAACCTAACAAGAAATGGGTGCTAGTAGGTTGGGACAAAATTTTCACACCAAAAAGCCTAGGAGGGTTGGGACTCCGAGATCCAGGGAAACTCAATCAAGTAATGGGAGCCAAAATTTGGTGGAGATGGTTAAAAAATCCAACAGCTGTATGGGCATAAATCTGGAAATAGAAGTATGCCCCCCTCACACCAGAAAACCAACTCATTAGACACAATGCCCAAATACAGGGTTCCAACATTTGGAACACAGCTTGGAAAAACCATGATCTGGTACAAAACCACTCTTTCTGGGAAGTCCAAAATGGAGAAAGCACTATGTTTTGGAAGGACTCGTGGCAGCAACTCAAACCCCTAAGTGACCTGGAAGAGATAAACCCCCTCAAACAGGCTCTAAACTAGGACACTTTTCTGAGGGTGAAAGACCTTTGGAAACCTAAGGAACAGAGACAACAATGGTGTCGATGGAAAACCTCTAGTCAGGAGTTGGGGGTCCTAGAGAACTTAAATCTGCAAGCCTGGAAACACTATGCTAGTCACCGAAAAATCACCAACAGAGAAGGTCCGGATATCCTTAAATGGGAGCACTCCACAACTGGCATTTGCTCAATCAAGGAAGCTTACTATCTTCAAGGCAACCATCGGAATTAGAACAAGGAAAACATATGAAAGAAGGTCTGGAACCCTGCACTCTGGCCCAAGGTATCCACCTTCCTATGGATTCTCGCACACAACCGAGTCCTAACCTGGGACAACCTCAGGAAAAGAGGCTTTATTGGACCCTCATTATGCTTCTTATGCTTCCAGCAAGAGGAAACTAGAGAGCATATTTTCAACAGATGTCCCTTTAGCCAAAAGGTATGGGACCAAGGAGCTCAAATAATGCGTCATTCCAATCAAAATAAGAACAACATCAATGACACAATTGAGAACTGGGACTCGATCACCTACAACAACCCCCTACTGAACCACATCTGGAAACTTCTACCTTGGCAAATATCGAAAGAACGAAAAAAAAGAATATTTCACTCCAAAGCCTCCACGCCAAACACAACCTGGGAAAAAATAGTTTCACTGATCAAGGAAACTATCAAAAGTAAATCCTGGAAAGTAGAGGACTTAAACTGCAACACAGAGGAGCAATGCATTCTCCAAAGCTGGTAGCCTAACATAATCAATCGACCAATGATAGAGACACCTAAACATTAGCATAGAAGCCCAACCATTTGGACCCCTCCTCTAACAGATTTCATAAAGATAAACTTCGATGGGGCTTCCGAAGGAAATCCGGGACCAGCGGGATATGGAGCTACACTCAGAAACTCCAACGGAGAGATCCTCTGTCTCGTTGCAGGTTTCCTGGGAGAAACAAAAAATAATGTGGTAGATCTAACAAGCTTATTGTGAGGTCTCCAAGCAACAACTAACATATATTATCACAAGCTCATCTTGGAGGGGGACTCACAAATTGTTATTCAGCTAATCACCAAGATCCTCCATGGGGGTAATCCACTGAAAATATCACCCAGTTGGCGCCTTTCCAGGCTACTAGAGGATTTTGGAAGCCTCCTTAGAACCAACCTTAGCATCACACCCTCCCATGTGAAAAGAGAAGCAAACAGGGTTGCAGACTGCTTGGCAAATGAAGGAGCAGCAATGGAGACTGAACACTTCTATTGGGAGGCCCACACCTCTAAAGACTCATATATCTCAGATCGGTGTCAAACCTTAGCCAACAGGGATCTCCAACCCCTGGATGGGGTGCCATGTCACAAAGACATGACATGCGAAAACACGTCGGGCTGCGCCATAAATAATAGCCACCTGCCACCATCCCTTCACCATTAAAATGAGAACGAGCCCACGCAACCATCACCAATGGATGAGGCCTCTCAAGAGAATGAATAGGATGACTCACCAAGACACTAATATCTCATCCTTAATGGCCAGGGCTGTCACCATCATCGTCATCCTTATCAGTTGCCTCGACAGATATGAGAGGCATTCGAATTTTGCAGAGCCGAATGCAGAGTTATCAGAGAATTGTGGTAGGGATAACCTTCCACTTGGAATTTCAGCCATTTCCTTGCTCCTCCACATGCCAAGAGCACGAGGAAGGCCTCACAGAGGTGCAGCGTGGTATGCCTTCAAATCAAGTAGGAAGAGGTAGAAGAAATTTGAAAAGGCGTTGACTCTAGTTCACCATTAAAATGAGAACGAGCCCGTGCAGCCATCACCAGTGGATGAGGCCTCTCAAGAGAATGAATAGGATGACTCACCAACACACTAATATCTCATCCTTAATGGCTAGGGTTGTCACCATCACCATCATCCTTATTAGTTGCCTCGACAGATATGAGAGGCATTCGAATTTTGCAAAGCCGAATGCAGAGCTATCGGAGAACTGGGGCAGGGACAACCTTCTACTTGGAATTTTGGCCATTGCTTGGCTCCTCCACATGCCAAGAGCACGAGGAAGGCCTCACAGAGGTGCAGCGTGGTATGCCTTCAAATCAAGTAGGAAGAGGTAGAAGAAATTTGAAAAGGCGTTGGCTCTGGCGTTCACTTAGAGAACAAGGAAGCCCAGGAGACCTAGAACACCTCCTATGGCGTATGTGGAGGAGATTACTCCAGAAAATCCCATTCAGAACTATCCAAAACATCTCCTTTTCACAATCTTGGATAAATGGAATCCCCACACCAATTTCGGCAATGAAGCCAAGACTCCATCTACAAAAATCTCGCATGGCCACTGAGCAAATTACACGGTAGAGGAATTCACCACCTGCTACGTTGAGGAAGAAGTATCATGCTGTACAGATGAAAAGGCCAACCCACCTAGTGGTGCACCTCTTGAGGAAGTGGCACAACAGGACAAGTAGTAGGCACACCAAGTCAGCAAAGCAAATGAAGGCAAGGAGGAAAAGTATGCACAATGGCCATTTCCCATCACCTTTAAGAAAAATGGTAGGACCAGCCTCCATTCATCAACCCGGGGTACCTAGAACTAATCTTTGAAACACGAAGCATGGTGGACGATCAAATATTCAGAACCATTGAAATCAACCAACGCCTTGACATGTTGTACGTTGGACACTCCAGGACTCCCCTGAGAAGAAAGTGCCCTACGTGTGCACAGGCTTACGCGATTCCTACCCAATGGCGAAAGCATGATGAAGAGGAAGAGACGAATGGTTAACAGGTCTTGTGATGTCCATAGTTAGTAGTCTCTTTATGTTTCAGAACAAATATTTAGCTCAGTTAGATTATAGCAATGATGTAAGTAGGATGTTAAAGAACAGACTGAATCTAATGGCTATGCATCCTGGTTTCCTTCGGGCAGGACGACACTCTGATAATTTTTGTTTGTTTTAAAGCAAGTGGCATAGAATGTCCAACTGTCTCAGTTTCCTATTTTAGGTGGGACAGCTGGCATTTCAACAAGACTCTGTATCTCTGCGAATCTAATACAAACAGGATCCTCCTTTTTTACTTAGAAATAAATAAATGAAAGACTTGAGAATTTTAATCATCTTTGCATACTGATTTTTTAGCAGTAGTATCTTATGAAGACCATGGGCCCAACCGGAAGGAGTTATTGTCTCATTTGTAATCTTATCAATTCTATTTTAGTTATGTGATTTAAATTTCCTTGCAACAGTTAAGATACATTCGTGAGTGCGTTGATTCTTTTATGAAGTGGTTATGTTGCTCATTTTCAAAAGATAGATGTTTCAATTGAAGATTTTCGATTTTTGTTCCATTTCCAATTGTTGTTAGTTTATCATTTGATAATTCCTTTCATTTTTTCATTTGTTGTTCCTTTTATCAAATTTGCATTTGTTGTTCCTTTCGCTTAAATTCACATTTGTTTTTCCTTCTTGATTTTACAGTAATTTGATGTTCTTTCTTAGCAGGTTAAATAATCATTGATAGATTGACTCCTTAAGTATTTTCACAGATTAAATTATTGTTTGTTAGATGAATTCAACAAACTAATTAGTGTCTTTGATTCACAGTGTGTTATTAATCAGACTACAATTCTATCAAGTGAGTTATCAGTTTCACAGTTTTTAATGAATGTGTGAAGAACTTGATTATTACAATAATTTAGATAGACTCAAATTTTCTTTAACTGAATTATCTACACAATTTGAAACCTATACAACTATCTGCATAGACTTTGTGAACATTCTTGAAAGAAAAGGTGAATCCTCGGTTTATAAATTAATGTTAGAATAAGGTTGTTTTTAAGACATCTTTAGAGCTCAACACAAGCACTAATCAATCAAAGGATCTTCTTGAAGAAAAAAAATTGATTGCAAAATCATGGGGAGATTTTGTGAAAAATCATCTTCTAGTTGAACATAAAGTCTCTCCTCTTACTATAATGGAATATGATTAAACTATTCTCAAACCACTATTGATATGTGGACACATGAATTCTCTTGTTGATCCAATTCAACATAGCTGATTTGTTTCACCTTCTCTTGAATTTTATCATCATTACTGGAAGGAATCACCAAACCAACTTGTAAATTCATCTCTTCAACCTCTTTCTCATGGAGCCCTACATATGACTCAAGTTTTGCAACTACAAGTTCTTGATCACCAAATAATTAGTCGTTTTCATCCTATTTATCTTTGGAAATTTGATAACATGCAAAGTTCTCTTCTATAGAAACACCATGCTCTTGGAATATTCAAATAATTGTAAGGAGAAAATATGCATTGTCTCCATCATATATTTCTTCTACAAGACAAAAAAATTTCTGCAATACTTGGGAAATCATAATGAATTCCTCAAATATTTCAATAGCCAAGAAATCATGCCCTGAATTTGTTGGTCCCTTTCTACAAAAAAGATTACGAAACTTTGAATCAAAGTAAAAGGCATAATTCACGACAATGTTTCTTGGTTGATATTTGGTGGGAAGTTTATTATGTGCATTGATAAATCTGACATGAAACTAAGGAATAGTTTCATCTTCTCACTTTTTAATGTGAATAAAATTGAGAAGAACCCATAGTCACTGCTCTATGATCAAGTGTGTTATTTCTTTAATGGAGTCACCAATGGATATTGTTAAGTGGTGATACACCCATGTGTTCTGAAATAGATGTTCAAGTTTGATAAGGCTCAAAAAACTTCCTTGTGTCAGATTGAATCTGAGTGATTTTCCTTCAGTTCCCTAGTGGAACCGACCCTTTTTGTTGATTCGTCAGGTGATTCTAGATAAAATAAATCAAATAAAGAAAAAAATCACCAATGTTGTTGCAATATGAGGTTTGAAATTCCATGACATTGGTACCAATTTGTTAGCACACTTTTTGACTACTAAATCAGATCTGAACTGAAGTAAAATAAGCGATAAAAAAAGGACTAATTATAGGATACAATTCCTTGAGTGTCATTGGAAAGTCTCCTCTCCATTTGGGATGGTGTGTGAACACCTGAGGGGAGTGTCCCTAAGTTATTCCTTATATTATAAACCTCATAAATATGTAATAAATAAATGAAAAACAATAGCAAGAAAGTTTCATTTGGCTAGCAGTTAAGCTAACAAAAGGGTGAGTAACACGATTTATATTTTGTTTGGACGAGAAACCTACCACATAAGTACTTTAATGAATGAAAAGAAGAGGAAAGAGGCACTATTACAAGGATTAAACACCATAATAATAAGATAAAACAACTAACAATTCATAAGAAGCTAATCAGAATAATGACAAGATTCAAGAACTTGATACCAACACGTCAAAACATTATTATTGCTCTTCCCAAAGGGTTGATTGCACCACTAAACACAAGTAAAAAACTAGTATAGTATTTTTCCTTACACAAAGACTAGAAGCTAGAATCTAGAAATAATAATGAAAGACAGAGAGAGACTACTGTTGCTGAGAAAAGTCGACTGAAAACCAATGTAGAAGCCCTCAATATGTAGGGGAATAAGGGTGTTTATCCAAATAGTGTCTCATCTTGAAGTCATTCACATGAGAAAAAAGGAGGATTTGAATGAGAAGAAGGGAGGATGGAAAAATGTTAAACATACATGAGGAGATGTCCATTAAATAAGTTTAATGAACCAAAAAAGAGGGAGTGAAAGACTATTTTCTCTAGGAAATAGAGTGGAGAGTGCATTAAAAGAGTTAATGCACTAAGAAATGGGGAGATGGAGAGAATTAACACTAAGAAATAGGGAAAAACATAAAAAATAGGAAATAAGAAAGTATTTTTTTCTAATAAATAGGAATAAAAGATGGGAAGCACATGTGATTAAGGAGAAGGGGAGAAAAAGGAAAATATATAACGGAAATTAAAGCAATGCACTAGGAAATAGGGACTTAAAATTGTGATATATGAGTTTAGGAGAGGATAATTATGACTAAGAAATAGGGAACAATGAGAAAAATGTGGATCATGTGCTAGAAAATGCATATTTATGAGGAAAAATAGGGAATTAATGTTGGGGAGTAGAATACGAGAGGAAAAATAGGGATAAAGGTGAGGGAAAAAAGAGTTAAGTGTAATAAAGGGAAATTTCAT
The DNA here is from genome assembly GCA_032191745.1 of Picea mariana. NCBI lineage: Eukaryota > Viridiplantae > Streptophyta > Pinopsida > Pinales > Pinaceae > Picea > Picea mariana. The sequence goes on from JASDQU010438551.1 coordinate 14,721, forward strand.
CTTCATTGTACTCAAATAAAAATTTTCATGTTCCATAACAAACTCAAATAATGCATGTGCTTTAATAACTCAACCATAATGCCTAATGTCCTCATGCATGTATGGACCACATGTCACATTCTGAAGCTTCCAAATGTAGAAATCTAGACTTGCCACTTGTCATCCTACTTGGTGATCACAACTGCTAAATATCTCCCTATTAAAAATATACATGCTAAAAATGGCAGTCCAACCTAAAGAATAAGAAAAGTAAAAATATGTCCAGGACCACTAGGAGAACCATGCCAAATATAGTATGTCTAAAAGTTGAAACTACTAAAAATAGAATCTTGTCACATGTCAATGAAAATATACTCATCAGATGCAATTTTCAGTGGGAAATCCAAATATGTTATTAAAGTCATCATATGAGGCCTAGAAATCCAACTACTAACAATAGTAACTAGTCCACATGTTTGAGTAATGGGGGATGATGTGGCATCCACTTGGTACCATGGGGGTCAATAAAGTAGGTCAAATTTTAGGAGGCATAAATTCCACATACAAGCTCAAATTGAGATGATTTTCACATTGTTGGAAAGGTCTCTATGTGTATAAAAAAATTAAGGGGCTAAGACTTATGATCAAAAATCCCCCCTCCCCCCCCCCAAAAAAAAGGTTTGATTTGATGCCTCAAAATGAATCTGAAAGGCTTTGGACCCTAAATTTCAAAATTGGGGCCTGCCACTAAAATGGACCCTACAAGACAATTCATCCAATTTTTCCACTGAGAAACTACCAAGATAGATGAAGAGTTATATAATGATCCATTTTGGACCATACCTCCCCATTTAAGGGGGATTTTGGTGTCTAAGATATTTTAGTGAATGAGGTGAGGAAGGTTTTCCTCTACCTTCTCCCTAGAGTATTATTTTTCCTTCCCTAGAAGTTTACCTTTCAACTCAATCTACTAGAGGTCATGTTGCCATTGTTTAGTAGTTATAGACCTCTTCTACAAAACTATATCCTTTTCCAAATATTATTGAGCTCTATATTGTAGGTAGGATCTGCTCCTTGGTTTCGTGCTCCACATGGAAGGCTCATATAGTTTCATTGTAATGTTCAAAATTCTTAAAATATCTTAAAATAATAAAAGTACACACCATGTACAAAGTGTGATCTTGGAGCAAAAGTTGAATATAGATAATTTGCACAATAAATCCTTAAATAATAGGGGAAAGCCATCCACATAGCCAAATACCTTTATACATCACAATTCACATTTCTACAATAATGAATACATGATCATTATAAATACCTATTGACACCTACACATGAGGCCCTTTTACTATTATGTTGAACCTATCATATACATATTTACACATTACATATATATTTATCCCTATATATGGCCCCTCTTGGGATCATATCATATACATTTAACCCTATATATTCCCCCTTTGGGTCATAACATGGTACCCTCCTTCAAAAATCTTTGTTCTCAAAGATTTGCAATTAAAGGATTCACATGTGATGAAACCAAGTAGTATTACTTTCTTGTGTTCTTGATTTATTCCTTCCATTGATGATGATCCATCCATTCAAAATCAATTATTTTCAGTATTAGTCCTTGGTGTCTATTTGTTGCATAATTTTCTTTTCGTTTATTTTCCACATTCACTATTGAGTAAATTCACATGTGTGGGGGTAGAATGAATATATAGGAATTATTATATGCCTTCTCCAATACCTCAAAAGGGAAACACCATAGAGCCTTTATCTTCTTACAAGGATTCCATATCCTTTCTTTGGCCACCTACAACAAAAATCTATTTCCCACCTTGAATATGTTATTAGTTCTATGTTGATCATGTTAGGCATTGTACCTTCCCTGTGACTTCTTTAGCATATCCTATACTTGTAAATTGATCTACCTAATCTTTTCAACAAATTTCTCTAATTTAAACACTTCTTCTAAAATGTATTACATCACCATGAGGACTTCACCTTCTTGACCAATATCTTATCATGTTCATTCAATAAGGGTTTTTTAGACTAGTTAAAAATATAGTCAATATATTGCATATATTTGGGGGAGAGAATGTGGGACATGGGGGGTATTTATTGGTATTGGGGGGCATAAAAAGGGGTATCTGGAAAAAATAGGGGATATCTAATAATAATTGGGTTTCATTATCATTGAAAAAATGTATTGGTAGGGGGTTTCAACAAAAGGATTTTGAGAGGTATTTATCAATATCTAGTGAAATTAGATGTATTCTTTAATATCGTGTGAATGCATGAGCTATGTCACAATTTCACTATGTCCTATGTATGTCACACCTACTTGTTTTCCATATAAAACATCCAAGGGTGAAGGCATAAAATTCCCAAAGAAAGTTTCAAAGGGGGACTTAATGATATAAGTATAGATTTATCTGTTATAAGAGTGTTGAATGTAAATCATATTTTCATCCTAGCTCTTCAGCTACTTTTGATTACAACATGTCAATAGTTGAACCAAAGTCCTATTGACTACTTCTCTCTACCCATCTATTTGTGAATGGAATGTTATATATCTCTTCAACTTGGTGTACATATTCTCCCAAATTCTAGTCCAAAAGGCATTGATAAATATGGTATCGCTATTTGAGGTGATGGTCCTTGGTCCCAAAGTGCACCTAGACCTATTCAAAGAACGTGTTGTCTTATTCATTTACATTGATGATATTTTTACAAGGAATACGAATGCACATCTTGTTGAACCTGTCAACTACCACACATGGATATTCATGTCCATTATTTGTTATTGAAAACGACCCATAAAATCCATGGAAACACTTTCCTAGGGTTGAGTGGGTATAGGTAAGGGACAGTATAAACCTTTATTTCTATAAATGATTGTATCGGTATAAAAAATTATGCATCCTCTAATATATCAGGCTACATATTCTTACATTTTGGGTTAATGCACATACCTTTTTAATTTGGAAATTTTCTTCACAACACCAAAATGTCCTGTGACCTTGGATATTTGAGCCTCTTTGACAAACCAAAATATTTCAAATTTAAAGATATAGATCTTGTCTATCTTGTATATCAATTCATTATGGAGATAATAGTCATCCTTATCACTATCTTATTCTACATGAATGTGGCCCTATAGCTACTTAAACACCCATTTAAAGTCGACACCTTCTGTTTATGTATCTTTATATGCATCATGGATAAAAGGATCCATGTGAATAAGAGTGACCAAAGGTGTAATATTGGATGTCGGTGGCCTTGAAATCATGTATACCAACTTATTAGGGCTTCCCTTATTATATTTCATGGCTATATGAACTGCTACAAAACACCCATCCAGCTGTAGTGGTTAGATTTTTTAGCTTACTCAAAGCCTGCAAACAGTGTAGTGGTTAGTGATTAGTGATAATAATGGTTTCCTTTCCCATCATATAGTACTTCAAATTCTTAAAAACTTGAATCAATTCCTAAAATTCATTATCACACATAGCATAGGTCAGGACGCCCCCATAGAACATATCAAAATGATAGCATGTCGGGTTACCTCCTTGCATGTAGACCACTCCCATAAAATATCCACTTGCATTCATGTCTGAAGGGATTCTACAAGTTAGGAAATGTAAATACTAGTTCTCTATCGATCTTCTGTTTCATCTCATCAAAATATTTATGCTATTTTTTTCCCTACTATAAACTCTTAACATTATATATTTCGCATGGAGAAGTGCAGCTATCATTGAAAATTATGTTATGAAATTTTATAGGACTATGATACCATGATAAAGCTCCTAAATTTAGTTACATTAGTAGGAATTTTCCACTTGAATATGGCCTCCATCTTCATGGCATCTATCTTGGGTTCCCCTGCACCAATCACATACCTAAAATAAACCAAAAATTGTTGATAAAACTCACATTTATTAATGTTTGACATAAACTAATGCCTTTTCATAGTCTTTAACACTTGCATGAGATGTGTGATGTTCTCTTCTCAGGTAGATATATAAATAAAAATGGAATCCAAATACATTATTACAAATGAATATAAATACATATGAAATACATCATTTACCAATCACATAAATGTATCTAGTGCATTACATAAAACATAGGACGTGACTATCCATTCATACAAACTCTGCCTTGTCTTGAAGGTTGTATTCAAGGTGTTTTATTCTTTTTGGTATCCTAATTTGAGATCCAACTTGGTGAAGTACTTGACATGCTACAGTTAGTCTAACAAGTCATCTATCCTGGGAAAAGGGTATTGATTGTTGAGTATGATCGTGTTCATGTCTATGTAGTTTATACACATTCACCAAGTACCATCCTTCTTGGGTGCTATGATGATAGGTAACCTAGAAGGTGAGGTTCTTGGTCAAATTAATCCATGCTCCAATAGTTCTTGCAACTATTTATTCACTTCCTCATCTTCTATAACAAACTATATATATATCCCAATATGTGATAATGGTGAGTCAGGAAAAAATAGTATCTCATACTCCACTTCCCTCTTTGGTGGTAACTCTTTAGGCTCATAAAACATTCCTTTTTAGTCCTACAACAAATCCTCCAACTATTATTTCTTCTCTCTTGTACGTCCCCCCATGGATTCCTTTACTCTTACCATTTCATTACCTAGTTTATTCCCTCTTAAAAAAAGTAATACATGCTTCTAACTAGAAATGATCAAATTGTTTCCTTCATTGACACTTACTAGAGAGATATTTGACTTACCTTTTTGTTCATTGACTATGTAAAAATTCCCATCCTTCATTAGGTAGTACTAGTTTTCTCTCCTAACGAAGTTTTCATCCCTCATATATGTGTAGGGGATTCCAAATACTAGAGCACACATACCAAGGGGTACTATATCCAACTCCAATTCATCAATAAAATTTTCACTTATAGCAAACTTGATCTTATACTATTTTGTGACTTTGAGCTCTACATCCTTATCTACCAATTCCAATGGATAGGGACAGGATGATCATGGAATTCCAACCTAATCTTGTAGACCAAATAGGATCCTATGAGGTTTTCTTGTAATCCAAAATTGAATAGAGAATCTACCTTGGTGTTTTTTACCTATATATTAATATGGAAGAATATTGTCATCTCCTTCTTTTCCTTGTCATGAAGGATTCTTAGATTAACATCCTTATGTAATGAGGTGCATACAATATTCTAATCAACATATGAGTTTATCTCTACCTCATTTTCAAAATCCAAGCCTAGTAGGTTCTTCTTCTTGGAACCCTTCTTATGGTTATTTATATTCAACTATGGATGTAGCTTCCAACACTTATCTTTGGTGTGACCATTTATAATACAATGGTTGCAATGGTTGATTAGATCCTTTCAATGATGTGCAGTGGATATCATCTTCTTTTGTTTTCCTTTCAAATTCTTCTTCCCATCCTTGGAAGCATCTAGGTGATCATTTTGTTTAGAACCACTTGGTTGTCCTTTATAATGACCTCTGTAAAAATCTTATGCCTAGTTACGCAGTCTGCGAAATTTCTGCCACAGGGGTCATCGTGACATGCCTTCAAGATGTTGTGAATTTCATCCTCTCTTATACATCTTCAAATCTGAATATTAGACCCTGTGTGGAACACATATCCACCAATCCAGGTGAACCATGCACTACGAAGAACAATTAATTTCCTTTCTCTTGGTGAGAGTTGCGCTAGAAATTTCCCAACTACCATATAATTTGCCACATCATCATACCAAGGTGTATTAACAGTTACAACGAACAAATCTTTGTCTAGAAATTGGTCTTCAGCTGTAAAAGAGTTATATGTCTTGGGTATACGAGACAAAAAATCTACAACAAGATTTTCTCTTCCTGACCGATCCTTAATGGTGATGTTGAATTCCTGCAACAACAACAACCTCTGAGTAACCCGTCCATTGGTAATTGGTTTGTTGGCTAAATATCTAATAGGATAGTGATCAATATGCAAAATTATTGGATAGGATGCTATATAGTGTCAAAATTTATTAATAGCATGTATGGCGACTAAATTTTTTTTTTGTTACTGTGTAATTTAATTCGGCAAGAGTAAGATTTTTTCTAATGAAATAAATAGCATAAGGTTTCTTGTCTTCTTCCTATCCAAGGACAACACCTATAGCGATATCTAATGCATATAAATAGATTTGAAATGGTAACTTCCAGTTTGGTCCTCTCAGCACTGATGCTATTGAAATTAACCTTTTAAGCTCTGGAAATGCAACATCACACTTATCAGACCACTGAAATTCCACATTACTAGTTAAAGTATGTAAAGGTACAACTATTCTTGAAATTATTTCTATGAATTTGCGATAATATCCTACACAACCAAGGAAACTACGTACCTCAGTTTGTGTACAAGGTGTAGGCAATTTAAGGATTACCGCTAACTTTGTTGGATCTACCTTGATTCCATTTGAGGAAACATAGTATCCTAGTACCACACCTTCAAACATCATCATATGAAATTTATCATGACTTAAACATAGCCTAGTATCAATGCATCATTCTGGTACATTCTCCATGTTGCTTAAAGATTGATCAAAGTCAGTGCCATAAGGGGTAAAATCATCCATGTAAAATTCAAGTCCTTCATTAATTAAATAAGAAAATATGCTTAAAATAGCTCTATGGAATGTAGCTAGAGCATTACATAACTCAAAGGGAAATACTCGATATGCGAAGGTACCCCAAGGAAATGTAAATGTATTTTTATCCTGGTCTTCTGGAGCAATCTGAATCTGATTATAACCGCTAAATCCATCTAGGAAGGAGAAAAATTGCTTCCCTGCTAAAGTATCAAGGACCTGATCAATAAAAGGTAGGGGAAAATGGTCCTTTTGGGTATCTTTATTGAGTTCTCTGTAGTCTAGACAGATTCTCCACTTACCATTCTTTTTAGGGATGATTACAAGTGGGGAGACCCAGTGGCTATCTGAAATAGGATTTATGAAATCTACATCCAACAGTTTCTGTAATTCTTCTTTGACAATGTCCCTGAGATGAGGGTTTAATATTCGTTGGGGCTGTTGGATGGGTCGGGTATATTTTTCGATATAGATATGATGTGCACATAGTTGGGGATCAATTCCCTTCATATCGGGATACTCCCAAGAAAAAATATGTTGGTATTTAGCAAGGATCTGGATTAATTTTTGTTTTTGTCGGTCATTCAAATTGGTGTTAATATTCAGAAATCTTCCTGGTGAAATTTCAAATGTAATGTTGTTATGGACAAAAGTAGTGGGAATTTGTTGCTCCATCAATTCTTCCAAACGATATCCCTTTGCTTCATTATCTAAAACAACTTTATCATTTGGCATGTTGGGTTTCCTATAACAGTTGTGATGTTAATGAAGCTATTGATCAAATCATATTCTAGTTGGTCTTTGAGCCCAAGAACTTCTTCTAGTGTGAGAGGAGGGCACATATTTTCTTCTATATATCTAGGTGGTTGCAATTGTTGATTTATAATAGATAAACTTGGTTTAGTTGGAGCATAAAATATAAGGTTCTTTATAGCACTTCCTCTAGCGATTGTCATGTTGCATGTGCGACACCCTATGTATGCATCTGTTGTTTCTAGCCACGACCGCCCTAATATTAACGGGTGTCCATCTAGTCTACTTCTTGGGTTAATAAGTAGGAAATCAGCTAGGTATTCCCAAGAGTCGACTGAGACTGCTATATATTGTAATGTGACTACTAGTTTAACCATTGATCTATCAACCAATTCTAACATAGTTGAAGTACATTAGAAGGAGGTGATACCCAGGACATTACAGGTCTCAACGGTCAGGATATTGATGGTTGCTCCCAAATCCACCAATGTATTTGGGAAAAAGAAACCATGTATTTGAACTATTACCACATGATTCCCTAGGTCTGTGTATTTAATTGGCTCCTTTTAGCCTAGAATAAGATTGAAAAAAGTTCCTATTACATGGGCAATTGATGGATTCTTAGTTTTCCTCCCGGGCTTCTTCCCACATAATTCTTTAATTATTTTTGCATAAATAGGAATGTCTTCTAAAGCCTGTAGGAGTGGGATTTTAACACATATATTTTTTAGTTCCCCGAAATTATCAAAGTTGGGATATAGAACTAGTCTTTCTATCATTATCCTTTTGGGAAACAAGGGAGGAGAAATTACATCTTTCTCCGGATTTTGTTGCTCGACTGTATTTTCCCCCTGTTCTGTTTATCTTCTTATGACCACAATCGATGGTTTCATTGTTGGTTGTCTATCATTCTCATTCTCCCTATTTTTATGAATGTCACTTTCCTAGAGAGAAATTATACACCTTGATATCAACTGAAGTTCCTTGCACCCTACAAAGTGTGCTCCACCTTCTAAATTCTCAACAATTTGCACGAGTTGGACTGGTCTATTATTAGGATTTGGGTTGGGTTGAGATGGTAATTTAGGGCACATTTGAGGTTGGGGATTTTGGGGAAACTAAAGTCGATCTTGTAAAGTGGGATGAGCTTTAGGAACCATTCCCATAGGTTGGTTGGTCAGTCCCATGGGGAGCTGCCAATTTTGAGTCCAATTGGGGGCTTGGGCTGTTATGCTATTCCACGATGAAGGATAGGGGTTATTATTTGAATTTTGCCAAAATAGGGTAGGATATTGCAAGTTAGGCCAAGCAGTGTTAGAAACCAATTGATTTGTCTAGGGCGCAGTAGGATATTGTTGGGACTACCACATCGGGTTAATAAATGGTTGGCCTTTCCATGTGTTTCCAAAATTATGTTGTTGATTATATTGTCCAAGAAAGAAAGAAGAAGGATCTTGTAACGTATCGGGAGGACGAGCCTACTATTTGTGATGTTGGGACATAAGATATATCGGTTATGTTTCTTCCTTTGGTTCTCTAAAGAAAACCTTTAGTCCTGGAAAAGATGGACATTTCTCTGTCGCATGGTCTTAGGCAAAGATAGCGTAGTTCCAAACCATATCCAAGGGACACTCCCTTGAACCATGTTTCGTCCTGCATCATGAACAAAATATAGCCAATGACTGTTCTTCTTTTGCTTGTTTTTGTTTAACCTGCAGAACATCTAATTGTGTTGTCAGAGTACCCAAAATGTCAGTTTTAAAATTTTCTAAAAGATTACCAATTTCTGCTCGGGTGACACTCCCACTAGTAATGTTTCTATTTCTAGTGATGGGGGATCATATTCCTGATATCGTTTGTGTAATACCATGCAAACACCTGATACACAATTGGACAATGTCATCATACATTTCTTGATAAATATCTCCTTTTCCCATCAAATTTAATGTCTCCACCCATTCATACTTCATACCTTTTATTAGAGTGGCTTTAAGTACCTCATCTAATAGTGCACTGTAAGATGATGTCTATAGGTTATATTGAAACCTTTCAAAATATTCTTCTAGTGTTTCATTTTATTTTGCAATCATTTTAAAGATTTCATCCTTTAAGTCCTTGATTCTATAGTAGTCTTGATATTTTGTAAGGAAGGCTTGTTTCATTTCATCGCATGAATCGATAGTTCCTCCCCATAGTCCCATAAACCATCGTAAAGTTGCTCCTTTCAAAGTGGAAGGAAATATCTTTAGTTTATGGGGTTCAGAGGTATATTCATAGCCTCTACACAGGACTTCAAAGTCTAATAAGAATGTGCCAGGGTCCTCTAAGATCAATCCATTGAAGGTTGGAAGATTCTATAGTGGAATGGCTTTCATTGGGGCATTAGCAATGAGATCAACTATAGGATATTCCAAAGTGGAATTCTGGGGTTGCGACTAAATTTGTTGTGCCATTTGGTCGAAAATGTGCTAATAACGTTAAGGGATTTCTTGGTCTGGGTGTTCTACTATGGGACTTCAGGTGCTCCTGCTCCTGCCAAAATCATAGGTGATCTAGGTTCAGGTGGTTGTGGGTTTGCCTCGGCAATCCCACTGGTCTGCCCTTCTCCTTCTCTCAAATTACAATAATTTCCCTCTCCTAAAGGAATGGAAAGTGGCATATGTGTATTTTAGAAACATTGTTCATTTCCTTCTGTTCTTCTATGAACCTCAACATGAGTTTCAGTTAGTGAATTTTCTTCTTGAGGGGCTCAGGTAGAACCTTTTTGAGGTCCAAATGAGGCTTGAGATTAAGATTTTTGGATAATTTCATCTATAAAAGTGTTCCTTCCAGGGGGCACCAGGCCATGGGATTATGTAGTTTTTGGTAAGGGTTTTTGTTGGTTTTTTCTGCTTAGTCATACACACCGATACAAATTATATGCACCTACGTAACCTATATGTATCAACTGAAGGTAGGCATTGGAACAAGCATGTTACTTGTTTTCTGTGTAGGATCTTACCTTACATTTTCAATACCTCATCCTTTCAGAGACACAACCTATACTATCTTTGACATTCTCCCCAGCAACGATGCCAAAATGTTGGGCTCTAAAGATGTCCTAAAAATAACCTTAGCCTGACATTAATTTTATCAAACAAGGATTCGTCTTTTCTCTCAAGATTGCTAGCAAAGTCTATGAAGATAACATAGAGGTTTAAATCATGTATATAGTTCAACTACAAAAAATATGAGTCTATCTAAACTACTGAAATAATGAATTTCTTCACACATTAACTACAAACTCTGAAACTAATAACTCAATCAACAGAAATATATTTTGAACAATAACACACCATGAATCAAAAACATCAATCACTTACTGAATTCATTCATCTACCCAAGAAAAAACAATTTAGTCTACAAAAACACTTAATGAATCAATCTCTCAATGATTAATTAATCTATTGGAAATGAACAACGATCTACTGAATATTTAAGAATAGACAACAAATGTGAATTAAAAGAAAAGGAACATCAAATAAGAATTTAAATGAAAGGAATTCAAAGTGATAAGCCGACAATAAATGGGAATGGAACAACAATCAATAATTTCCCAATAAAAAATATATTCTGCGAATGGAACAACACAACCAATTCATAAAAGAATCAACATATTAAGAAGTCTATTCTAACTATTTGAAGGAAATAATAAATTACATATTTGTAAAGATTACATATGGGACAATACCTCTTGTCGACTGGGCCCACGGTCTTTAGAAGATACTGCTACAAAAAAACCCAGTACGCAGAAATGATCAAAACGCTTGAAGCTTCCATTAATTCCATAATTGATAAGTCATTTACAATGGGATTGCTATACAAAGTGTCAACAGTTAAGAGATCTAGATTTTGGTATTTCTCTATCGTTCACTATTCTTTATATATTACAATGAGATAAGTAAATTAAGCTATCCTGAGGATGGAGAGATCCTCGGGATTGCTTTTACTATTTAAGAAGATTGCAAAATAAAAAGTCAATCTTCCTTTGAATTGTTTTGTGCCTGATTTCTTCGATCTTCAATGGCCTGTGCGTCTTCATGATCTTCTTAATTATCTTTAGTTAACATAAATTGTCCATTTCTGCATAAAATCAAAACAATTCAAACCAAAGTTCAGAAAATATCTAATATCATTTAATATTATTTCTTAAGACATTTTTAACCATTTTATTTCCTAATTACTTCAAACTAATAGAAAATTCAACAAAGAATATATCAAAAACCAAAGTAACAAGGAGAATATTTATACGTTTTTCTCACCCCAACAAGCGGTCTGCTCTTCATTTGTTTTTGTTTTTTTCGTGAATGTCCCCGAGAAGAAATAGGTACAAGAAGTTGGGACTCGAACCAATCGATCCTTTGCAAGATCAATCACATCGAGCCCGAAAACAACTCATGGGGGATGAGAAGAAATATGATGGAGCAGGATATCCTTTTAAACTGTTGGTAGAGGAAGCCCTTCAATGACTTCCCACAGGAGACACACCTTCATTCCCTATGTATGCGTATATATGCAGATGTTGTAGATAAGTGGTTGAATCTGCTCGAAGGGTCTTTTTTGTTCCACAATTTTTTCGATAGGAAAAAGATTACTTTTACACTCGTCAAGGCCATCCCCCATGTTAAGGAATGGAGGCATATGTACTCTGAGTAAAGTGTCACAGAGGAATTTGAAATATTTGAGGTCTCCCCCACATGGGATTCCTTCAGGGATGTCATTAAAGAATAGTACTACCCTATTGAAAGCTACAAGGACCAGTACACAGGATGGACCATCCTGCGTCAAGAAAGGGACTAGACAGTACTAGATTTCACCAATATTTTCCATACCCTATGCACCAAATTGGGTATCAAAGACTCTGAATGACATTTGGTGCTCAAATATCGCGGTTGTTTGCATAGATACATTCAAATAGAAATGGAGTTTTTGGACATCGCATCTTTAGGTTTGGATTATAGATATGCTATCAATAGCAAGAAGAAATTTAAGAAGAAGAGGCAAGAGTTTAGATCTACAAAATACTCACAATCGAAGTAGGGAAAAGTTGCCCCCAACTGAAAAAAAAAGGGAAAAAGAAAATATGGCTACTTTCAGGACAACCAGTCCAAGCTACAAGCTAATAAGGGTAATGAGAAGTCAAAGAAGGACACAAGAAAGTGGTGTTAATACCATAAAATCCCTTGGAACAACACCAAATAATGTCGTTCCAAGCAGTCACCGGTGGCCAAGATTAAAGCTTCTGAGTTAGAGGAAGATTATGACTCCAAATCAAATCCATAAAGAGGGAAGTGGATTATTGATGTTGAACCCAACTCCATTTTCGCTACCACCAAAGTCCATCTATGTGAACTAGAAGAAACAAAGGAAGGGGAATGCCTCTTTCACTCACAGATGTGGGTAAAGTGGGATCCTCTTCATTTCATTGTTGATAGTGACAGACAAAAGAACATGATCTCAAAAAACATCGTCAAGTGGCTAGACCTGTGGATGACACTATACCCGTGACCCTAAACCATCAAATGGCTTTGCTAAGGAAGAGATATATGCAACAACCAACAGTGTCATCTTCCCTACGACATCAATCCCTTCAAATACGAGTTATTGTGTGATATTTTTCCACTTGAATTTTGTGATCTTATTTTAGGATAGTCATATTTTTAGAAGCGACATCTTGTGTATGAGTATAGACCCTGCAATGTTATTATTATTTGGGTAGGCAATTTCACAGGATACCAGAGGTAGCGCCACTTACCACTATTTCTTTAATCCTTGCTAAGCAATGTAGTAAGGTCATTTCATAGACTAGGAAGTTAATATTCTTTGTGATCCATGCTCATAGTAAGAAGAATGTCACTTCCACATCTGTGACCTCTACACATATCCTCTCTTTGTAGAAGAAGAAAGTGGACAGGGTCATGGAAGAGTATAGAAACATCTTCTCCTCACCCACTAGGGTATCGATGCACTTACAAGTCAAGCATACAAATGATCTAACCCTCATTGCACCTCTTCGTAATGGACCAATCTATAGTCGCTCGTTGATGGAAAATGAAGAAATCAATCATTTTATCCTAGAGTTTCTTCAAAAGAGGCACATCAGATCCAACTCCTCCCCTTGTGAAATCTCGATTGTACTAGTGCAGAAGAAACACAGAACCTGGAGGCTCTGTATTGATTACATATCATTAAACAACTAGAATCTGATTCCCCAAATTAATGACATTCTTGACAAACACTAGGGGGGGATTTCTTCAACAAGATTTACCTCAAGTCTGGATACCACCATGCTCCCATTGAATAGACTGATGTATGGAAGAAAACTTTCAAATCTAAAGAAGGTCTCTTCGAATGGCTGGTCATTCCCTTTGGCTTAACAAATGAACCAAAAACTTGCACGAGGTTGATGGATTATGTATAGAGACCCTTCATCAAATCTTTTGTGGTGGTATATCTGGATGACTTCCTCATCTTCAGCAGAACTTAGGAGGAGCACATGCAGCATATTCATGAGGTTTTGAGAACTTTGCGACATCACAAGCTATATGCCAACTTGAAAAAATGCTCCTTTTGCATGAACAAGGTCCAATACTTGGGCTACGTTGTTGACGAGAATAGGGTACATGTGGATCCATCTAATATCCAAGTCACCCATGATTAGCCAACCCCTACCACACTAACCAAGCTTCGAAACATCTTAGTACTTGCCAACATCTTATGAAGGTTCATTTTGGGATTCTCCCATATTGTATGGGCCCTCATCCAAGTGACCAAGGGAGGTGGAAAGGTAAACTTAGCATGGGGGAAGACATAACAACAAGCATTTGATGATATGAAGCATCGACTATGCTCAACTCCAGTACTCTACTTACCCCATCTACTACAGGTGTTCAACATTGAGACTGATGCATCTAACTATGTTGTAGGCACAATTATTACTCATCATGGTTAGCAAGTAGCATACCATAGTGAAACAATCTCATATATTGTCCAGAAATACTCCACCTATGATAAGGAAATGTATTCCATTGTGCAAGCCTGTCGTCAATGGAAACATTACATTTTTGGAAAGGAGAAAATCATCCACACTAATCGCAAGCCTCTACAGCTCATACAGACATAGAGGAAGTTACAGAATGACCTCCATCAAAAGTGGTCCACATACCTGCAACAGTTTCATCTCAAAATAAATTATAAGACAGGGAGAAAAAATCATGTCACTGACTGCCTCAGTTGACCTCTCGTTTCTCCACTCCCCACTGTTCTCCATTCTTGTGGGCATGAGGCATCTGAGTGGCCCCACCTTTATCAGTGAGATCCTAACTTCACGACCACCTATCAACTCTTGGGTACATGCACGAATGTCACCAATTTTCACATTCAAGATGGAATTTTATGCCATATGGGACACCTCTATGTTCCCAAAAGAGAGCATGAAAAGATGATTTGAGAGGCTCACTATAGTTGGATGGTAGGACATTTTGGCATGGAGAAAATTATGGTCATTCTATAGAATATTTTTATTGGCCAAAAATTCGAAAGGATGTCAGTAAGTATATTATATATTGCATTTCGTGTTCCATTTACAAGCCAACCATCAAGGATCAAGGCTTATACGCCCCTCTTCCTACTCTCAAGAGGGCTTGGGAATCCATCTCGATGGATTACATGTATGGCATTCCGTCCACCAAGAAAGAAAATGATTGCATATTTTTGGTGGTTGATTGGTTTTCGAATATGGCCATCCTCACAGCCTGGAAGAAGATCATAACATCAACATATACTACCAAGATATTCTTCGAACAAGTTTGGTTCCATTTTGGGATACCACAGACCATCATCTCATATCGGGACAACAGGTTCCTCATCACATTTTGGTCGAGTATCTAGTCATTTTTGGACACCAAGCTCACTAAATCTATTTACTTTGACCCTCAAATGGATGGCCAAACAAAGGTTGCCAATAAGATGATTGTGCACATCCTGCACATGCATAAATTTAAGCATCTATATACATGGGATGAGATTCTTCCCTATGTTCAATATAACTACAATAGGGCTCTCTATAACTCCACCAACCATAGCCCGTTTCAGGTGGGGTTGGGATTCCAACCCTTAGGTCCCATTGATGTTGCACTACATATTTCAAACAAACAGGAAAAATATTCACATGTTCAGTCTGAGGATGAAAAATCCACTAGATTCATTGATAGGATTCATCACATACACCAATAGATTCATGAGATTTTACAGAAATCCAATGCTAAGTACAAGCAACACCATGATAAACACCTGGTACCGCACAAATTTCAGGTGGGAGACATGGTCTGGTTACATTTTCATAAATATATCTTTACAGGGGCCCATCAAAATCTTTGTCCACTTTTCTATGAGCCTTACACTATCACCAAGGCTGTGGGTGACAATAATTTTGAGCTCAACACCCCCACCTTCCTTGGCTTGCACCTAGTGTTCAATGTGGACCTACTTTAACCATATTTTCCACCATTATTGGACACCTTAGAGATCGAAAAAAAATTGACACCAACAAAGCTCAACCCTAACTACATGGAACATGAATCCACTGATCAGATAGTGAACACACAGGTCAAGGGAAATCGCTACCAGAGGATCCAACTTTATTGATTTTTCAAGGTAGGTAAGCTCTTGCACCAAGGAAAGTGGCTCACCCAGGGCCAAATTCAGAAGAAATTTCCTCACCTCATGGGGGAACTCAATTAAATGGATACCATTTCTTCCTAAAGAGGGAGGAATAATCTAGGTGGATATTGGTGGCCATGTACCTATTCCAACTGGCTCATCTTGAGAATTTTTAGTTCAACACGTTCTTCTATGAATCCCTACACAACTTCCATGTGGATATGAATCCCTACACAGCTTCCAGGTGGATATTGGTGGTCACCCACCTAATCCAACTGGCTTATTTTGAAAGTTTTCATGTCAATACATCTTTTTGTACTCCTAGGGTCGTTTTGGGGCCCTAAATAATGTTTTTTTGTCTTGCCAAAGTCAAATTGAAGATGAAGTTATAATTTGATGGCATAATGTGTATTTCTCGAAAATATCTTTCCAACAGACTATCACATGCCTAAAACGAAGGTCCTATGCAAAATTTACAACCCCAAAAAGTTGAGGTACCAACTTATGCATCAGGATCCACATAACGCTTGTCATTTCATCTCCTAGGGTTAGGTTTCTGGATGTCTAGGGTTTTTGAATTCATGAGTAATGTTAAAAAGGCATTTAGAGCCTCATTGTAATCATTCTACTCAGACAAATGCCTATACAAGACACATCTCTTCTCAGAGATAACTACCACCATTCAAGCAAGTTGTTTTCAGTTCTACAATTTTACAATTTGAACCTATTTTCTTTATTCAATAGAAGTTATTGTTCACTAGATATTTTTTGTTGTTATCCATATCTCTGTGTTATTGTATTCAATCTTTTACTCATTTCTTTCCACTCATAAATTTGGATCACAGGTGGAGTTTAACCCAATCTCGGGGGTGAGACCCTATTGAAAGTTTATGAGCAATGAAGTCTAAGGATGGGAATAACATGGAAGGTATGGATGCAGTTAGTGTTCTTTTTACCAAAGATAAGTTTCTATTTTGTGTAAATTTATATGTTTTGTTAATATTTATGCATTGATTCTCATGGGTATTTCATGTATATATTGTATATGCATATAGTTGTTGTTATTCGTATTAATCTAAGAATTTGCAGAAGTATATCAGTTAATTAAATGGTATCAGAGTTCATAAATTCTATGTGGAATTTCCCAACATGAGTCTTGGGATGCTACAAAGTGGTATCAGAGACCAATTTTCAACACTAAGCATGCATGGGCCATTTATCATAACGTAGAACTGAAATCATAGATTATGCAGGAAAATTGTTTGACAGAAATGCCAGAAAGAGTGTGTCTACAACTTGTTTGATTAAATTACTTCGGTGGAATTTGAGAAATTTCATGGATAATTTGAAAGAATAAATCCCATAAAAGTAACAATATCCAATTTAAGTACTTAATGAGGCGAATTCGAGCCTACAATTGAATGAATTTTATGTTCACATTGCACCTTACTGAAATTGGATGAAATTGAGAAAATTTCAGGTTTCAGTAATCAAATTATGTTGAAATTCGAGAGGAAGGGGGGGTCTAGTTTCATGCGCCAATGTTAAATTCATGTACAAAATTTTGTAATTGATCATATATAACTATACACATAGATTCAATGGTGTTTGATAAAATAGAATAAGCGGAATTGGGAAAAATTCCCAAAATTCTACTGATAAATTTATGGAGATTCGATGAGAAAGATGAAGAATTCACAAGGAAAAATTTGTTCATATGAAGATGATATAGAGTTAAATGGAATCCACTGAAATATTTTCAAAATTAAGTAATATTGGGTATTTTTGGAAATTTTGAAAACAAGCAAAATTCTACAAATTTGGAAGAATTTTTTCGGGTAGTTTCCCATACAATGATGTCATCATCGCGTGGAGGCCATGTTTCAACTAATGTGGTAGAAGAAATATGTGTACTACCATGGTGGTAGGTTCATTTTGTCTGGTTTGATAGTTGGCAGATGATGTGGAGCCATGTGGAAGGCCAACTTTGAGTCCCACGAAACCATGGTAAGACCTTGGAATTTGTCTAAGTGTTAAGACTATCGTGGAGCACCGAGAGAATCAAAGGTATGTAAAGTGGTATGGTATCCCCAAGCACCTGCAAAACCATGGTAAGAAGTGGTAAACCAACTTATTTCTAAGGATTGGTTGTGTGGATAGGAGAATGGAGTCTTAAGGGTAAAAGAAATATGGGATCACTCGAACCTGCGGTGAAATTTTGAAATTTGACTAAGTGTCAAGAGTTCGAGAGTGTGAAGGATATCAAAGAGGTGATGAAGCTTAAGAAAATGATCGTGAAACTACAGTGAGATATTAGAGAAAATGACTAAGTATAGGTGTATAATGGATACGGTGGAACACCACGGTGCCTTTTGGAGGAGGCAAAAGTTATAACATGAATGAAATGGACTAATGAAACCGCGATAAACTTAAGAAAATATTCTAATTATGGGAGAAAGTCAAGGGAGGAAAAATGCGAGTGTGTTTTGTAGGACACAAAAGTTTGAAGGGAAGAAATGAATATCTTATACCCAGAGTGAAATATATTAATGGTCAAGATATAATTCGAAGATAATCGGATGGTGGCTAAGAATCAAAGCTAGGATGCTCGATCTAACAAAATTATCTTCCCTGACATGCCATTAATAGTATTCCTGCTAAAATATGTTGAAGGGGGACATGAGAACTAGTCATGAGGATTCATGGACAGTGGATTGCATGTATTCAATCAAGAATGCATATAAAAAAAGATATTAAGAATTCACAAGAAATTATAAATAAATTATTTCTGATAAAATTCTAAAGAACACAATGTTGTATAAAATGATGGATTTGTTAAATTCTTGTAGCTGTTGATTAATTGGGTTGGTTTTCATTGATGTCAATGCTTGAAGCAAGTTCTATAATAAATTCAGGTAGATCCAATAGTATGATTAAGGGGCTTCAGTTTTATCGATGTATAATGCTATGAAGTTTAATATATTTGCAGGTAAGACTATTCTATGTGGATAGTACATGTTATGCCATTTCCGGTGATATGTAGAATGTCAGATAATTCCTCACTGTTAGAGAGTTATGGCCTGGTGAAGTTGGAGAACCATCATGAGTTATCTAGAAGGTCAAAGAAGTCAAAGTAATTCTAGAAGCTCCTAGAAGAATTTGACTAATAAAGTGGTTGCAACAAGAAGTGGTGAGTTTACTATTTATGGATAAGTCAAAGTGGTTGCAAAAGAAATTAATTAAATAATAAAGTTAGTTGCAACTAGGAGTGGAGAACTTACGATTTGTGGAAAGTGGTTAAGTTAAGTGGACAAGTGGTTAGAAGTGGGTTAGCCCTAAAATAAGGAAAGTGGGTTAAGTTGGTTAGAAGGTTACCCATTGAGGAAGCTACATTGAAGTATAAATAAGAGAGAAAGACTCTCCCATTATCACCTATTGAATATCCTTGAATATTTATTTTGTGAAAGGTTATTTGGGCAGGTATTATTGATAGAGAAAAGTGTGGCAGAAAAATAACGGCAGGAAAATTGCGGTAGAAAAATTGTGACATAAAAATCGCATCAAGAAAAGTGTGGCAGAAAAATCGTGGTAGAAAAAATGCGGAAGAAAATCACGTTAGAAAATGCATGCCAGAAAAAGTGCGCTAGAAAAATCATGGCACAAAAATTGCGGTAGAAGATTCACGATAGCATAATCACAGTAGCAAAACCGCGACAGCGACACGCTACAAGAAGAAAAAGGTATGTTTTTCGTATGTGTAGTGTTGAATTTATGAATCAAGTTGAGGGTTTTCCTTGTAAATATGTTGGATGCCCTCTTGGAAGTTTAGGGCTTGTTGTAGAGTTGATCTGAGGTAGATCTACTAAAGTTTATTATTGGTTCATGTTTAAGGGATTTTGGTTGATGTATGTTTATGAAGTTATTAGTACATATAGAGGTTGTATAATAGTGAGTTTCTAGCACATGGTTTGAGGTACATACTCATGGTATAGTGTTTGAGGTATATGTGATCATATCAGAGTGGTTGATGAGTATACAATGACATATTTGACAGAATAGGTTGTCACAATGACATATTCAGTTTCTACATTTGGCACTTATATTTCAGGGTAGTTGGACGGGGCAAGGATAGGTGGTTGTAGCCGAAGAACAAAGGAGTTTGTATCCTCCTTCTAGTTGTAGTGAGAGAATTGGGGAGTTGGAGCTTCCCTCAAGTTGCATCCTGAAAATAGGGGGTGAGAGCCTCCTTCTAGTTGCATCTGGAAAACAAAGGAAGTTGGTGCTTCCAATGAATGTAATTCCTAAAGCCAAATAAGAAAAATAATTATGTGGTTTTCTCCCGCATTAGATTTCGACGTAAAAATTACGGGTGTACTGTGTATGTGTATGATTGTTCACTTGTTCATGATTTATTTACTCTACACTTTATTGGATGATAATTCTATATTGATCATAAAGATAAATAACACTTTCATACTTTGGTTAAAATGATTAAAAACCTCTATTACTGATTCACCCACCCCTCAGCAATCCAACAATTTGTATCAGAGTGGGTTCCTTCAGAAATCAGTTTAACCAGTAAAAGGTATATCATGGAGAGAACCAATATGTATAAAAATGGAATACCATAGTTTGATGGACAAAACTATGAATTTTGGAGGAGAGGGATGAAAACATATGTACATGAACATGTATTTGAGGTTTGGTAATTAGTTGTAGACAGACACAATGAACCATCATTTATGCCAACAAATGACAATGCAAAAGACACTCAGTCTAAATAATTCAAAAACCACAAACACACTTCTGAATGGTATTTGTGATTCAGTATATAACAAATTTATACATTGTATCTCTGCTAAAGAGATTTGGGACAAACTTCAAAATATTTATGAAGGATATTCAAAATTCAAATAAACAAAGCTTCAAACTTATAGAGGTAAATTTGAACAACTAAAGATGAAGGAAGATGAGAATATTGCATCTTACTTCTTATGAGTTGATGAACTAGTGAATGAAATCATAGGATTTAGAGAAGAATTTGATAAACATGTAATTGTTCAAAAGGTACTAATATCTCTTCCAATGATATTTGATTCTAATATCTCAACACTAGAAGAAAGAGCAGATCTAGAATCAATAATCATGGATTGAGTACATGGAATCTTCATAGCCTATGAAATGATAACTGAACAGGAAAATCTAAGTATAAAAGAAGCACCATTCAAATCATCCAAAAGATCAAATAAAAAGGGAAATAAAAAGGAAAAAGAATATAGCAGTAGTAGTGAAATCTCAGAAGATGATGAAGAAGTGGCCAACTTTATTAGAAGATTGAAAAAGGGAACCAACGACAGATATAAAGGTAAGATTACATTGATTTGTTTTAATTGTGATGGTATTAGTCATTTTTTTGACAATTGTCCTCAAAAGAAAAATAAAATACATGAAGATGATGATTCAAACAACAAACAAACATATAAAGGAAAAATAACCAAAAAGAAAGTCTTTAAGAAAAATTTTTGTACCAAAGAAGATTGCTCCTCATTAGAAGAGGATGAAGTCAATGAAAGTGAGACAAAAATATTTCTATTCATGGAAATAGAAGACTATGCTAAAGAAGACACCAAAGAGGACTATGAAGAACAAAAAATTGACTATGGAGAAGAACCGTTGAGTGCTATAGAAGTTATAAAAAGAGAAAAGAAGAAAAACAAGAAACTCCAGGAAGAACTACACAAGAAAGAAGACATTCAAAATTCAAACTCTTAAGAACTAGAATAGATGATCACTAAATTAAAGGTTCAAATATAATAAGACAAAAGAATCGAAGAAGCACTCAAAGAACAATTGGAATAAAAAGACGAGATCATTGGAAATTTGGAAGTAGAGGTTGTTACATTGAGAAAATACCTTTAATAGAAGAATATGAAAGATAGTTCAAAGGTTTTGGATAATATTATCACCATTCAAGGGCCACATCATGACAAGTAGGAGCTAGGATACGATCAGACAAAAAGAGGCTCAAGCTCCAAAACCACAGATAAAGAAACACAACCAAGAATCTATGCAAAAAATGTTCGAGGAGACAAGAATTTTTATAGGGAAGATCACAGGGACACTCCTCCACCTACAAGAGTCAGATTTCAAAATCAACGATAGTCAGAAACAAGTAGGCCTCAAGATGAAGAAGGATTCAAAATATCGTCAACTCCAAGGTATCAAACTATATTTTTGGTTTATGTTATGCATGTAATAATTTTGGAGATAAAGATGTAAATTTTATAGCTAATAGAAGGAATAGAAACAACTTTGAAAGTCATGCACAAAATGGTTATCCAATAATACCTGATGACAAACAAACAAGAATTTTCAACATGTTTGAATCATTGAGAACTGAAGTGGAGTGATACAAATGAAAAAACTTTGGACACATAGCCAAAGATTGTATAATGACATTCCCTCCTAGAGAGTCACAAAAAAATAACAACATTCATAGACATGAACCTCAACAGAGAATATGGATAAGAAAGAAGGATCAATTTAACAATGAATAATGCACACTCTCTCTACAAGATAAACACAAGAAACATGGTTGGTATGTTGATAGTAGTTGTTCAAAGTACATGACAGATGATGAAGAAAATTTTCTTACATTAAGAAAGGAAAGAGTTGGATCAATCTCTTTTGGAAATGATGACTCAGCTAGAATCATTGGAAAATGCACAGTCAGATTTGGAAACAATAATACCAAGGAAGAAAATGTTCTACTAGTGGAAGATATGAAACACCATCTTCTAAGTGTATGTCAAATTTGTGACCAAGTTCATAAAATTACATTCGATTCATAGAAGTGCAAGATAAGAAAAACAGGTTCATGAAAATTGATTGCAACAACTCCAAGAAATTCAAGCAACATATATGTATTAAGTTAAATTGGAAATAGAAAGTGTTTTCTAGGAAAGGAAAATGAAGGTTGGATATGGCACAAAAGAATGGGTCACATAAACTTCGATAACCTCGTCAAAGTTAGCAAAAAGGAAGAAATAAAATAAATTCCCTAGATCAGGAAACCAACCAGCACATTATGCAACCATTGTCAACGAGGAAAGCAAACAAAGACCATGTTCAAATCAAAGTAATACTCAAAGAAAAGACCATTGGAAGTTGTGC
Source organism: Picea mariana (assembly GCA_032191745.1). Lineage (NCBI taxonomy): Eukaryota > Viridiplantae > Streptophyta > Pinopsida > Pinales > Pinaceae > Picea > Picea mariana. The sequence goes on from JASDQU010438551.1 coordinate 37,965, forward strand.
ATACTGATCTTGTTGGACCAACTAGAACAAAGGGTTTAAAATATGAGAAATACTTTATGTTATTAGTTGATGATTATACAAGAATGACTATAGTTTGATTTCTTAGGAATAAGTCAAAAGAATTTGAAAACTTAAAGGTTTACAAGGAAATGGTTGAAAATGAAATGGATTCAAAAATCAAATGTTTGAGATATGATAATGGAGGTGAGTTTACTTCAAAGGAATTTGAGGATTTCTGCAACAAGCATGGAATACAAAGGAAATTTTCTATTGTTAGGACACCTCAACATAATGGAGTTTTTGAAAGAAAGAACATGACAGTATAGGAAATGGCTTGGAAAATGTTAATGGATTCTAAATTGACACATATTTTTTGGAAACATGCAGTGCATACAACAATTCACATTCAAAATAGAGTAATGCTCAGAAACAATAGTGAAAAAACTCCCTATGAGCTATGGAAAGGAAGACCAACAAATGTGAAGCACTTGAGAGTGTTTGGAATAAAATGCTACATCAAAAGAGAAGATGGAAGAATTGGAAATTTTGACTCTCGTGTGGAAAAAGATTTAGTTTTTGGTTACTCAAGTACAATGAAATCATACAAGTGTTACAATATAAGGCTCAACAAATTTGCGGAAAGAATCAATGTAATAGTTGATGAAACAAGTGAACGAAAATTAAAGGAAGAAGAAAAGGAATCAATGGAACAGGTTTACAAAGAAGAAGAAAATGATGAAGAAGAAGTAGAAGGGGAATATGAAGAATATCAGATGGAAGTAGAAGAGAATATTCAACAAGTTCCTCCAAAGATACCTAGCAAATGAGTACAAAATAATCATCCTTCATATTAGATTATTAGAAACAAGGATGTAGGAGTTGAGACTAGAAGAATAATTCGTTCACCAGAACAACTGCACCTAGCACTCTTATCTACAATTGAACCAAACAGTTTCGAAGAGGTCAGCAAGGATGAATTCTCAAAAAAGGCCATGAGTGAAGAATTGGATCAAATAGAGAAGAATGACACTTGGGAATTGGTTTCAAGAACAAGTTACAAGAATGTGATTGACACAAAGTGGGTTTTCAAAAATAAATTGACTGAAGATGGAGAGGTTATAAGGAAAAAATCTATATTGGTATGTAAAGGATGCACACAGGTTGAAGAGATCAACTTTGAAGAGACATTTTCCCTAGTTGATAGAATGGAAGCAATCCGATTGTTATTATCTTATACATGCTCCAAGAATATTAAGTGTATCATATGGACATGAACTCATCCTTTCTAAATGGGGAACTTGAAGAAGAATTATACATTGAACAAGCAAAAGGATTTCAACTGTCAGAGAATGAATATAATGTGTGCAAGTTGAAGAAGACCTTGTATAGTCTAAAATAGGCTCCCAGAGCATGGTACACTAGACTAGATAAATATCTACAACAGGCAGAGTTCAGAAAAGGAAGTGCAGACAACAACCTCTACATCAAGGTAACTCAAGATAGTATTTATTAATTAAAGTTGATGTTGATATTACTTTTGGAAGTAATGATGAGAGGTTAAGATAGAAATTTGCAAAGGATATGCATAATTAATTTGAAATGTTGTCACTTGTAGAACTATCCTTATTTTTGGGTCTTCAGATATGTCAAAGAAACCAAGGCATTTTTATTTCTCAAACTAAGTATATCATAGAAATACTAAAGAGGTTCAGAATGGAAGATTCCAAACCAGTTAACACTCTTATGAAAACAATTGCAAGTTGAGAAAAGATGATGATTCAACGTCTATAGGCGAGAGGCAGTACATGTCAATGATTGGTAGCTTACTATATGTGACAACATCCAGACCAAATGTAATGTAGGTAGTTGGACATGTGGCACAATTTCAAGCAACACCAAAGGAATCACATGTTCCACCAGTAAAGAGGATATTCATATATCTCAAGGGTACAAAATATTTTGGATTATGGTATCCAAAAGGAAAGTATTTATCACTTATTTCCTACATAGATCTAGATTGGGAAGGTTGCATTGATGACCGACAAAGAACCTATGGAGCAACATTCTACTTGGATGAGTTTTTGTTGTCTTGGCTAAGCACTAAATAGTCATCAGTATTATTATCTATAGGTGAAGAAGAGTATATTGCAACATCATGTTGTACACAAGTTCTATGGATGAAAAAAACTCTGACAAATATACAGGTTGAGTATGGTGATCCCATTCCAATATATTTTGATAATACAAGCACCATCAGTATCTCAAAGAAACTGGTGATGCACTCCAAGATGAAGCAAATGAAAATCAATTATTGCTTTCTAAGGGAACATGTTGCAGATAATAACATAAGAGTTGAATATGTGGGAACAAAAGAACAAGTGGCAGATATCTTTACAAAATCACTTCCAAGGTAATCCTTTGAGTATATTCACCAGATACTCAGAGTATTTTCTACTCCAAAATGAGTTCTTTTGAATGCTTATCTTATATGTATTATATTTACACGAGGAAGCACCTTAAAGAGGACAATTCAAGTTAGGGGAGAATTTTTAGGAATATTTCAGTCAGGGGGAGAAATCCCAAGGAAACTTCAGTTAGGGAGAGTAGCCCCAGACTGGAATTTACTTTTTGCATTGATGTCAAAGGGGAAAATATTTATCAAATGCAATATGGAGAGTTAGATGATTGGATATAAATCACAAAGAAATGGTTCCATGGGGGGTGATGGTCATAGGGGGAGCATGAGTGATATCACTTCTTTATTACATCAGAGTGTTGCCATCGATGCCAAAGGTGGATATTGTTGATTAATTGGGTTGGTTTTCATTGATGGAAACCGTTAAATCAAGTTTGGTAGAAAATTCAAGTATCCCCAATAGTATGATTAAGGGAATTCAGTTTGATTGATGTATAATTCTATGAAGTTTAATATATTTGAAGGTAATACTACTGTAGATGGATAGTACATGTCATGCCATTTTCAGTGATATGTAGAATGTCACATAACTCCTCACTGTTAGAGAGTTAAGGCATGGTGAATTTGGAGAACCCTCATGAGTTATCTAGAAGGTCAAAGAAATCAAATTAATTCTAGAAGCTCCTAGAAGAAGTTGACTAATAAAGTGGTTGCAACAAGAAGTTAGTTAAGGGAAAATAAGTTATGAATTGACTAATTATAGAAAAGTTAGTTGCAACAAGAAGTTGTGATTAAAGATCAATTATTTAAATAATAAAGTAGTCAAAGTGGTTGCAAAGATAAATTATTTAAATAATAAAGTGGTTGCAACAAGAAGTTGTGTGTTTACTATTTATGGATAAGTCAAAGTGGTTGCAAAAGAAATTAATTAAATAATAAATTTAGTTGAAACTAGGAGTGGATAACTTACTATTTGTGGAAAGTGGTTAAGTTAAGTGGACAAGTGGTTAGAAGTGGGTTATCCCTAAAAGAAGGAAAGTAGGTTAAGTTGGTTAGAAGGTAACCCGTTGAGGAAGATACATGGAAGTATAAATAAAAGAGAAATGTTCTCCCATTATCACTTATTGAATATCATTGAATACCTATTTTGTGAAAGGTTATTTGGGTAGGTATTATTGATAGAGTAAAGTGTGGAAAAAAAAAGTGTGGCGAGAGAAGTGTGACAGGAAAACTATGGAAAAAGAAGAGCGACAGAAAAAGTGCAGCATAAAAAGTGTGGCAGAAAAAGTGTCACAGAAAAATCATGGTAGAAAAAGTGCAAAAGAAAAATCGTGGCAGGAAAAGTTCAACAGAAAAAGTGTGGCAGAACAATCACGACAGTAGATTCGTGACGTCAAAATGCTACACGAAGAAAAATGTATGGTTTTCATATGTGTAGTGTTGAATTTATGAATCAAGTTGAGGGTTTTCCTTGTAAATATGTTGGATTTCCTCTTATAAGTTTAAGGCTTGTTGTAGAGTTGATCTGAGGTAGATTTATTGAAGTTTAGTATCAATTCATGTTTGGGGGCTTTTGGTTGAGGTATGTTGTTGAAGTTATTGGTATAGATAGAGGTTTTATAACAGTTAGGTTCTAGCACATGGTTTGAGGTACATACTTTTGGTATAGTGTTTTAGGTATATGTGATCAAATCATATTGGTTTATGAGTATATAGTGATAGGTTTCCTAGTGACAGATTTGACAAAACAGGTTGTGACAGTGACATATTCATTTTCTACATTTGGCACTTATATTTTAGGTCAGTTAGATGGGGCAATGATAGGTGGTTGTAGACATATTCCGGTTGTAGCCGGAGAACATAGGGGGTTGTAACCTTCTTCTGGTTGTAGCCACGGAATTAGGGAGTTGCAGCTTCCCTCAAGTTGTAGAATGGAAATAGCAGGTCAAAGCCTCCTTCCATTTGCAGTTGGAAAACAAAGGAAGTTGGTTCTTACAATGAATGTAATTCTTAAATACAAATAAGAAAAATAATTATGTGGTTTTCTCCCACATTGGGTTTTCACATAAAAAATATTGGTCTACTATGTATGCGTGTTCTTGTTCATTTGTTCATGGTTTATTTACTCTGCACTTATTGGATGATAATGATATATTTCTCATAAATATAAATAACGCATTCATATTGTGGTTAAAAGAATTAAAAAGATCTATTATTGATTTACCCCCCTCTCTTAGTAATCCAACAATAGCCTTGCAAATATTGTTCCATACACATTTTCCAGAACGAAGAACATAATTAAACGTAAGAAAAATTCAGCTGGAAGATCGGTAAACCAAGACATGCATGATTCAAAAGGAACTTAAAATTATGAAGATGAAGGAGGAATATTTGGTATGGCGTGGATGTTGCAGTAAAAAAATTCAATGGGAATGGAGAAGATGGAAAGGAAGAGAACATGGTCGATACCATAAAAGGTTTGCAATAGTATGTCCAAAGTTATAAAAATGATAACTATAAGCTTATGAAATCCAAGGAGAAACAAGAAGGCTTTAACATCAAGTTAATGTAGAGCTTGGAAAGAATAGAGAAGAAGATGGATAAGGAGATGGAGTCAAGAAAATCAGGGAGTCATTGGTTTCATGATTAGAGGAGAAGAACCACAAGTGTTGGTAGTTCTCATCATCACTCCCGAAGGAATTCAATTAGGAGAAAAAACATTAGTTCAAGTCCATCCCCTATCAGGAATCATAAGAAGAAGTCCGGGGTGGATGGCCTACAAGAAGAAATGAATAAAATCAAACCACCTACTTTTTACGGTGAACAAAAGAAGGATGAGGATGTTGAGACCTAGTTGTTGGGCATGAGAAAGTATTCCAGTTACATAATTACTTTTCACAAGAATAAGGAATAATTTTCATATATCAAATCAAAGGAAAAACATCAATTTGGTGTGATGAGTTTGTGCAAGTGCAACACGTTGATGAGAAAAATGTTACTTGGAGATAATTCAAAAGGTACTTTTAAAAGAAGTTCTTAACCAAATGATACTATGATAATAAGATGAAGGATTTATTTGAACTCAAGCTTCAAAGTATGACCATATATGAGTATGAAAGGATGTTCTTAGAGATGTTAAAATATGTTTCTTTCATCAAGGATGAACAAGTCAAGATTCATAGGTACCTGAGTGGGATTCCATCATTTATTAATGAAAAGATATAGTATGATGATCCCAAGACACTAGAGGAAACCATAAGGAGAGATAAATTCCTTTATGATCAACATATACGAAGACAAACTTTCCAAAAGGTGTGGGAATACAATACGAAGAGAAAGATGGAATAAAGGAGGAAGGGGTAAAATCCACCATTATTCCAAAATAATTCTCAAGGACAACTAGCTCCTAAGGAACCCAAAATGACTGATACAATGGGGAAAATACTAAGCAAACCATTTATTAAATGTTGGGGTTGTGGGGGAGATCATATGTAGAGAGATTTACCTCATAGAGGTGGAAAAGTGAGGACTCTTCACAATGTACAACAATATGAAACATTGGAGGACATGGGAATAAATGTACCTAAGATCTACGCAACTATGGATAACAAGCAAGTTGAGTTTCAGTCACATATGATTGAAGTGGAAGGTAATATCAACAACCAACCCATTGTTATTTTGACTGATTCAAGAGATATTCATAGTTATCTATATCCTAAGATGGTGGAAATATTTCATTTTACAAGAAGTAAGCTTGGTAAACCTTGGATGTTTCAACTAGCTACATGAGCTAAAAGGAAGATTAATGAGATGGTTACAACATGCACAATGGACATGAATGGATTAAGCACAAGTGGATATTTTAATATCATACCTTTGGGCTCATATGATTTCCTAATCAATATAGATTGATTGGACTAACACCATGTTGTTCTATAATTTTATAATAAGGATTTTACCTACTTGGATGAATAAGAGAACTTGAGGGCAGTTTAGGGTATTCTAAGATCAACAACCATCATAGAATTTTCAGCCTTGTAGCTAAAGAAAAACTTGAGGAAAGGATGTGTTGATGGACGAAATTGACCGTTCGTTAACTGGAGGAGTGAATCCAGTCCGGGGTTGTCTAAATAACCCAAACCATTTGGATTAATATACTCTGACGGGTTTTGCGGCTCCGTTAGCCAATCTAAGTCCTACGAAAACGAAAGAAAAACTAAGCTAAAGAAACTAATCTAAGTGAAAAACAACTTCTCCAAACTATATACAAATCTAATATATATATATACAGTTTGCTAACTAATATTATAAAACAATAATCCTACTTATTAAATGTTTAGTTGTCAATATAATTAAATCTCTATTATATATACAGTATTCACAAAATGCAAATTTTGATCGAAATCTGCAAAATAATATATGAATTGTCTTATGACAGCGAAGCTAGTATTTTTTGATTTTTATAACTTTTATGAAAAAAAAATGAAATGACAACTATCTAAGCTAAGCAATAAAATAACAATCCTAATTGTAAATCTAAACTACAGAAATGAACAGTGAAACATGTTCAGATTATAAGAAATTTATATATTAACTAAACTAATTAAATAGCACTAACATACTGACCTGTAATAGCGTTTCCTATTTGTCCTGTGCACAGTACTCGATTTCGTTGTTTGATGGGGGAAACCCGCACCAGATTTTCCAAATGCTTCTCATAAACAAGAAGCAATGATGCTTGAATACTAATGATAGAACAAGCAAGACATGTAGCAACGACAATTTATGATTTAACAAATAGTCATATTAGGATAAATCTGAGTATGAAAATTTGTGTATTACTGTTCATTGAATGAAGAAGATCAACCTTCTAATCATCAAATGTAAACAGATTTATTGCTATGTATAAAATGAGAGACATCAAATATGGACACTATTTAAATCCCATCACATCAATCTGTAACAAATTTTGATATCTAAAGTAGTCAATAATTTGATTACAAATTGAAATGAACAAAACTTGAAATAAAAGTATGATATATTGAAAGCTAAATCCGTACAAACATCCACTTTCATTCCAGTCTGAATCATCAATACATAGTCTCTGCCTCCAAGCAGTGATGGTTTGTTTACAAAAAATAATAGGTATATAAAAGCCACAAGATGAAAGCATTCCTTGTGGAAATTATCAAAACTGTTTGCAAAAATTATGGGAACAATCTCCTAGATTCTTATTTCTAACTAAGACTAATAGCCTAATCCAAAACTATGTAAAAAAAGCATGTTCAAAGATGGCACCATTGATCCAATTTCCTTTGAAATTCGTGTATACCTGTAAATGCACAAAAATACATGATTTCATATTGTGTTTAGTTGTAAAATCAACAAAAATTCAAATTTTATGACTAGCTACAGAATCTCACGATTCTGTAGCTAGTTATTATTTACAAACAAAATCATATTATATCAATTCCATCATAACAGAAATAGATACGATAAGCAAACAAATCATTTATGCTAATTCAAAACAAACAAAATCATTCCGAAATCATTGTTGAAATATCATACCTTGGTTTCAGGGATACGATTCGATCAAGCTATTTTTGAAATAACAATGGCAGTGGCCGCCTCTACATTTTTGAAAACGACAGAGCCTATGGTCTTTTGCCTTTTATCATTAGCTTGCAGTTTGTCATTTTCCTTGGTTAACACATTTACTGGGTCCTCTAAGGACCTGATTTGGGATTGGAGCAGAGGGACATCTGTATAATATCAGTCAAGCCAAGAGTTGCATTCATTGCACTGTGGTTGATCAAGCCGTGTAATTATAGGTGAAGAATCTCTTAATTTAACAGCAGTTCTACTGTCGAGCTTGATCCCGGGGAAGTTGGGGTCATCACTAAGGCATGGCGGGAGGTTCGATACATAGTCATAGGGCTTGACAGAACAAAGGCCGTGTGAGAATGGATACTCCTTGGTCAGAAATCGCTTGATTTCAGAATCTGAATCTTCACTTAATAAAATTGGTTTCTGATCAGTGTTTTGTTTAGGTTTATTGCGAGCACACCTTGATACCCAACGTGCAGCCTTCTTACCCTTTCAATTGACATCATTATTACCCTTACCCTTTTTCTTTGCAGACCTCTTAACAGAATTAGCACTCTCTTTTAGGCATGAGTCAGGCAAGGTGTTAGGTAGGTTATCGTTCAGGTAGGTCAAGGGTTCAATAGTGGGTAAGAGTGTAGGAGGGGGCACGAAAGGACCGACAAGGGTTTTGGTGACCACAGTTTTGTCCACTTGACCAATTTCAGGATTGGCAAAGCCATTCCTCAACAAGAAAGCTTCCCAACAGTCTCCACTCAACCTTAAATGATGGACTATGACAATTTTAATTAAATAGTGGTGGAAGAGGCTGGAGTCGGCTTTCTCCCTCTTAAAACGTTTAGCCATTTTATACAAGCTCTGAAGGAGGAAATGTGGCATATTCAAAGGAAAATATATGAAACTCATGAGTAGCCGTAGGTGGTATAGGAAAACTAAACTGTATCTACCCTCGCATGTAATGAATTGTTTGATAATGGCCAACAAATCATGCCATCTAGACTTAAGAGCTGTAACTGGCATACCTTTGTCACAACTGTTGATTTTCCTTGAGGTAAACAGGAGCGGCCATGGAACTTCATCAACCTTTGAATTCTTAAACCATTTTTGCCCTTTGGCTGGCAGACCAGTAGCTGAGCTGAGGAATTCCTCATTCAATTCGAGTTGGATGTCCCCAACTTTGGCCTTGCATCCATCAAATGTGAGTGAAAATTGTTGAGCAATTGCGAGGTTGAAACCCTCGAACTTCTCAATAAAAACCAACCAACCATTCCTCTCTAGGTTCTCTCGGGCGTTATCAAATAACAACAAAGTTTGGATGTCGTTGGTTCAATTCACACTACATGAGACATAGCAGATAGCACACGATCAACAGGGTAATCGGTGAGGGGGTTTGACAGGGTAGACATAGAACCATTTTCCCATAGCTTCCCCAAAACAAGCAGAGGCAGCCTGAAATGCAAGGTAGAACGTTAATGATTATGCGTGCGAGGGTGGTGTAGTAATTTGGGACCATGCAAAACTATTATGTCAGCTGTACAATCGACGATGCCTTGGTAAAGAGTTTCATTCAAATCACAATGGTGTATATCAAAAGCATTGTAAACAACAAGTCAAACAAATAACCATTGAAAACCATGAAATACATAACTAAAAATCGATTCGAATGTTAAATAAACAATGGTATTTGTATGATTTAAAAGAAACCAATATGTCGAACATTGCACCAACGATTCGACCCCAAAATTAATATGTTCAATAAAACCATTGCACCAAGGGTTTGATCAAAGACACCAAAATATCATATAATCATTGCTAAATCGAAACCATATTGATAATGGTCAAGTACAAAGTGAGTAGAGGTTTGGTGTTTTGATAAATGTATGACCATTAGTGAGTTGGAGGTAAAAGAGTTATGACCACATAAACAAAAAGATTTATAATAATCCAAAAGATCATTTCAATGCAATCAACATGACTTCCAACTCTAGGTTTTCACACTTGCAACAGTGAAAATGAAAACGAAAAGCAGGTATGCGAAAGTGAAAGATGATAGTGTCATTTTATTTAAAAAAAATGTGATGAGTATTGAGGGTTCAAAACCCTTGTGTAGGCATCTTGTAAGGAAAATATAGGAATGAAAATGGCTGCCAACAATGGCGACACACTGGTAGAAGCAGTTATCTCTACCAAACAAAAAATTCCAGATTAGGATAATGAGAAAAATTCCAACTCAAAAACAACCAGAAAATTGTTTAAACATCGCCATCAATCATAAAAATTCCAGTTGGTTATTTTAAAAGATGAAAACTGATAACAATATTAATAAAAGCGAGTTACGATATTAAGGATAAAATCTCCAATATTGTTGATAGAACCACTTCTACCAGCAAGCATCTATAGCCTCGACAAGGTTCCATTTAACCCACTCTGATATCTGTATCCTGCTAGGAAGTTCGAGATCAGAATAAAGGACATTTTAAGGTCAAGAGATTCCATATTTGCAAATTTTCATATACCCGACATTGCTTTGCTTCCAGTGGGCCTGTTCAGTACCCTGACGGAGTTATCTTGGCGTCATGCATACATTTACGCGTTGCTAGCATACCTATTCAGTATCTTGACGGGTTTACAAGAACTTCCCACAACTCTTTTAGTGATTTATTTGTTTTTCTAAAGATATATAATTGAGCGGGGTGACGCTAAAAATTATGATATTTTGGACATATTTTTACAGACCTTGAGAAAGATTTTTAAACTGTCCCTTTTTTAAGATCTAGAGATAGTTTATTAACAAACCGATCTCCGAAGGCAGGGAGACATCTTCTGAGTTATTCCCTTAAGGAACAGGGATAGCGTAAGAAAAAAATGGATGATCGTGACAGGCTTCAATTACAGATTGGAATCAATAAACTTCTTTCAAACAACAGGCTTTCTTTAACATGGCTGTAAATATCATAAGCATATCATAATTGATGTTTAGACAAACTTTTAGCAGTCATTTCAGAGGAATTTGTTTTCTGTTTTCTTTGTCTGAACAGTTCATAATGTAGGTATGTGTATTTCAAAATTAAAAACTGATAAGCGTAAGGGAGAAATCAAAACCAAAACAGCAAAAGAAAATGAAAAACAAACAAAGGAAAAATATTTACAAAGTGTACACTGGGTTCTCGTCAAGTGAAATACCTTTTTAGAGCTTGGCCATTCACCGGATAGGTGTCTGGCTATCCCTCTAAACTCTGTAATCTGAAAGAGTTGGGACCTAATTTCTCAACAATTAAAAACGGTCCTAGCCATAAGTTCTGAAACTTGGTATGTTGTCCCTTTCCCTTATGTGGTTTGTCCCATTTTAGGACAAGGTCACCTACTTCAAAGTTCCTGTCAGAAGTAGAGTTGGAATCAAACCAGCTTTTAACCACAAATTGATGCTGATCCAACTTTCGTTTTGCTTGAACCCTTACCTCTTTTAGTTTTATTAAAGCGTTAATTTGATTCTCCAAAGGGGGGGAGTTCTCTTCTTGTATTTTCTGTGATAGCTACAGTGAGGGAAGAAGAATATGTGGTGGTAGAATTGCTTCTTGGACATAGATGAGAAAGAAGGGAGAGTTGCCTACAACAGTTTTTGGAGTTATTCTATCAGCCCATATTGCGTTTAACAATGCATTATGCCAATTTTTGTGATTTTCAGATACCGTTCTTTTGATGATTTTAATCAGATTCTTATTAGTTGATTCTATCAATCCATTGCCCGTAATAGCTGGCACGATATTTCAATTTAATTTATTTTTCTAGTGCGAACTCACTCATCTCAAGAGACGAAAAATAAGAAGCGTTATCGAATACTAAATAGTCAGGGATACCAAAACGAGTAATAATATTCAAATTTAAAAAGGCAATTACCTCGCTGGTATTTACAGCTCTTAATGGGGTAGCTTCAGACCACCTAGTGAAGTAATCTGTGGCTGTTATGATAAAATTATGCTGCTCTGAGGGTGGTGGATAGATTGCACCTATAATATCAAGACCCCACTGCTGAAAAGTGGAGTCTACTGAAACAGGTTGCAAAGGAAAGGCTGGTTTCTGTATCCGCCCGGATGCTTTTTGACAGATAATACACTTGCGACACAAGGCATGAGCATCTCTAAAAAGTGTAGGCCAGTAATAACCTGCTCTTAATACTTTATGGGCAGTGGTATCCCCACCAAAATGCCCACCAACCTCTCCTGCATGTAATTCTAGTAAGACCTTTTCTGCTTCATCTTTCTCAAGACAACGCATTAGTACTCCATCAAAATTTTGATGAAACAGAATACCATTAATCAACTGAAAGGAGGAAGATTTTAATCTTAACGCTCTTCTTTTAGTGGGATCCAGGTGATGGGGGGCTGACCCATGTTCAAGACAAAATTTTATATCGTCATACCAGGGACTGACAGAGTTTTGTGCACAATAGATTGAATTTTGATTGTGCTGTCCTGGGTTTGACATATCATTTTCTTCTTGCTATCCTACCACTGAGTCAACGACGAAATTGCATAGCCCTTGGCCTATCACTATTTTTGATGGGGTGATTTCTATGTCATACTCTTGTAAGGAGGTGACCTAGTTCACCCTCTTTTCACCTAGTTCTTTCTGCACTAACAGATTTCTGACAGCCGGGTAAGGGACAACAATTTTCGTCCTAGATTTCAAAAGATAAGATCAGAAGTTCTTTACTTCTTTAAAAATAGCATAGGCTTGCTGATCTACCGCTGGGTAATTAAGTTCTGCGCCTTTGAAAGAAGAGATCATAAAGTTAATCGGGACTTCATTGTTTTCAGCGTTCTTTTGAGTTAGGACAACAACGTAGGAGCGGTTAGAAGCAAATGTGTAGAGCGCGAAGTCTTGCGAAAAGTTAGGGCTCATGAGAGAAGGAGCATCTATTATGGCCTTTTTTATTGAATTAAAATCTTGGTTTTCTAAGGGTCCCCAATGATATTGTGTGTCCTTTTCTATTAAATTCTGTAAAGGTCTCACCATTTCTGAAAAACTGGGGACGAATCTCCTCACAAAGTTTATCTGGCCTAAGAAAGACTGCATAGAATTTTTAGATGAGGAAGGGGGGAGTTTCAAGATGAATTGAGTCCTTTCAGGGTCAATAATCATCCCTTTGCTTGATAAAATAAATCCTAAGAGCTTACCTTTTTCTACTGTGAAGATAGATTTTTTAGGGTTCAAGGAAATGTTGTACTTAGGACATCGTTGTAGAACGGCTCTCAAATGAGATAGATGATCAGTTTTGTTTTTCAAGAATACAGTAAAATCATCTAGGTAAAATACGACAGATTGATTGATTAAGCCTCGGAAAGCTATGTCCATCGCTCTCTGGCAAGTGGCACCAACATTAATGAGTCCAATGGGCATTTTCCTATAAGCGTAGGTGCCCCATGGGGTGTGGAAGGTAGTTTTAAGTTGGTCTGGAGGAGACATCAGGACCTGGTTATACCCTGAAAGACCATCCAATAATGATAATCTTTCATAACCAGATACCTGTTGAAGGATCTGTTCCATGGGTGGGATAGGGTAGTTGTCTTTATCAGACGCTCGATTAAGGTTTCGAAAATCGACGCATAGTCGGATTTCACCACTCTTCTTCTCGACAGGGACCAGATTAGAGACCCATTGCGTGTGCCTAACTGGGAAAATTATCTTAGCATTAAGGAGTTTATTTAATTATTTTTTGACGGTCGGTTCGAGCTTAGGGTGCATTTTTCTTAACTTTTGTTGAAATGGTAAGGTTTGGGGTTTCATCGGAATGACGTGTTGTATGATGTTAGGGTCAAACGTTTTTAGGTCGTCATACATCCATGCGAAAAATTCTTTGAATTCCTTAAAAAATTTAATTAATGCGGCTTTCTCTTGTTCAGAACACCCCACCCCTAAATTAATGCACTATGGATTGTCATTAGTTCCCAAGTTTAGTTTTTCATACGATAAAAAGGAACTATTTGTTTTACAATTGACTGATTTTTTGAATTTGTCTTGAAGATCATAAAATTTTTCTAATCTAACTACAGATTTAGGGATAGAATTTACCATGTCCGATGAAGATTCAGGAGATCTTAGATCTGGTATTACCGTGTAATCGAGAATATTGTCGTCATGAGTGCATTTGTCAATTACCGTGCCTTGGAAAGTTTCTTCCATATGTAGGAAACTAATAATTTGTTGATCGTCATCGAAGACTCTCCAATTCGTGATGTTGTGAGAAACGGATGGCCTGAACAATAGTTCGATGGAGAATGCATTCGGGGACAAGCCTTCTGTAGGAAGGAGTTTTGAAGCTACGTTAGCTAAAAAATCGGCTTCCAAATTATTCAATCTAGGAATAGAATTTATGTTAAAAGAAAAAAAATTATTCATCAAATTCCATACCTCAGATTGGTAGCTTTTAAGATGCGGAGACAAACAGTGGATAGAATCTCTTACCTGTCTAACCACGATTTCTGAATCGCCAAGGACAGTCAAATTTTGAATGTTCATATCTAATGCTTTTATGAGGCCTTGCAATAAAGCCTCATATTCTGTTGTGTTGTTTGTACATTCAAACTCTAATCTACATGCAATCAGGGTTTTGTTACCTGCTGGATCAATAATAATGCAACCCGCATCGGCTCCTTCCTTGGACTTTGACCCGTCAAAGTAAAGAGACCATATTTGATTTTTGTCGGGTGCATGAGACCATTGGTTAGAAACTACTGGCTGCATATATGCCACAATCTCGGACTGTTGTTCTGATTTAGTGATAGCTAAAGTCTCGGCCATGAAATTGCCGAAAAAGTTATCCATCCCTTGTATTTCAGGTGAATCAACAGAAGGTGTAAATGGTTCGTTGGGATCATTTAAATATGTCACTATGAACTTTAGGTAACGTTCATGATTTACCTTGATTTTGTTGGGCTTTCCATTCTCAGGCAGCCACAAGTGAGACCAATCTGTCGCGAAATAGCTGTGTAGCTACTCTGACCAGTCTCTGTTTAAAAACAAACCATAAACTTCTGGAATATCCACAATAATAATATCAATCACTTGATGAACTTTGGGGTTAGACGATAATGTTATAAGCACATTCTTTAATTCACCTATAACCTTAACACTAGTTCGATCAAGCTGGATGATCTTTAAGGTGGATGGTTCAACTTCAGTATTAATATTATGACACACAGACCATGGCATTACATTGGATGACGCTCCTGAGTCTACCATACAATTGTGCACGTTCCTATTAAAGATTTCGAAAGTTAACAAAAATGAAGGTACATTTCTGCGAGTACTAATGGTGGAAGCTTGTGGCTTTTTACTCGCAGCCTCTAAAACTAATTTATCTACATTTGTTACATTATTTACATGAAGGTCTCTCTTCTCGTGAGGATTAGAATTGTTCTTAGCGGAGTCCTTCTGAGGAACTTTTGGGTTATTCTGAAAAACTTTGTTACTGCTTGGATTACCATTTTTGTTATTCTCTGCGATATTCTGTAACATTTTTTGTAGCAGAAACAAAAATTTTAATAATTCATAAATAGAAATGTTAGCCCTTAACTTTTTTAGATCTTGAACTAAATCATAATCTAAGCTTGGTTTTACATGACCCTGTTTAGTCTCAGCTGATTTAGACTATTTTGAGGGTGAAGTCGTAGTGTTTTCAGAAGAGGGTTTGTTTTCTATCTTACCCCTAGTATTGTAGGGATGTACTGTCTCGAAATTGGCTTGAAAAATGCTATCCGAGAAGTGTCCAAAGATGTTCGGAGAAGATTCATCTTCTTCAAATGTCTCTTGTTGAACTACCTCCTCAGGAATATCAAGAGGCATCAAGTTCTCATGGGCTTCTGGAATCATTTGAATAGCGAATTGCAGACTTTCTAGGTTTAAGCCTTCGGTATTCGAATTAGGTCGGTTGGTGGGAAAAGGCTTCCTAAACAGGGGTTTGTAAGGCCCTTTACTCGAAGAAGCTTCTTAAGCCATCCTTTTCAAATCTATAACTTGATTTGACAGTTTTTGAATGACTTTTGTTAAGTTTTCTAAATCTGAGCTTTCAGGTTGCATTTTGTTTTGGGCAGGTCTAGGGAGGATTTCGATTTTCTTTTTGGAAGATGAACTAGTTTCTATTTCATTGCTAGTAGTCTCTTTCAAGCTGAGGATGTCTTTCTCAATCTAACTAGCCTCTTTGAAGGCTTCTAACAACGTGTATTTCTTGGATCTCTTTACCCAAATGGCTATACTTTGATGTAAGGCTTTCGTATAATATGCTATGATAAGATTCACAGTAGGCATCGAATCCGTAGGGATTTGGTTCTTTAGTGTTAAGAATCTTTGGTTAAAGTCTTTGATTTTATCTTTGGGGTTCATTATTAAACTAGAAAGCTCCATGACTAGAACTTTTGGGAACTTATCGTCTCCAAACTTCTTCAGAAAGAAGGATTCAAACTTTTCCCATGACACGATGGTATGGGGATGCTGGGCAAAGTATCAGGTAGAGGCATTGCCCTCGAAAGTGTAGGGGAACAATCTACAGACCACGTCTTCGTGCTCGACATTACGGAGTCTAATGGATAACATAAAATTTTTAATGTGATCTTCGGCGATCTGTTTAGAGTTCGGATCAAACTTGGGGAGCCACTTCTCTGGATGTTTGGGTAAGGGATGCTGAGGCCTGGGCACGGCTACTGCATCTTGGTTGATCCAGGTTCTGGTAGGATTGTTCTGATTGTCCATTGGTTTGGGTGGTGTCAAAGGCTGAGATGAAGAACTGCCTTCGTTAGAGGATTCTTCTCTAGAAGAAGAAGGGGATGATGGAGGTGGTGAGGGTGGTATACCAGATCCTCCTACTGCAGGAGTGAGGATTGGATCTGTAGGGTTTAAAGAGAGGTTAGTGCCTCCAAGTTGTTCTATGATATCAGAGAAACCCAATGTTTGGTCCAAAGGTCAATTTGGTTTCCTTAAATGGGTGAAGGCACTATGTGTTCTTATGAGAGATTGGCGAACAATCTCTTGTACGTCACCACCTGTAGGATTTGGGGTTACTGGTTCAACTGTGATCCATAGATCATCGTTTGATGTGGTTGTTGTTTGAGGGATGATGTTTTCATTTGAATGACTTCTTGTCACTATAGGTGAGAGGTTGGGTGGTGGAGGAATCTTACGATCGCCTCTTGCCATTAATAATTTTCAGTCCCTCCTTCTAGCGCCATTTGTTGACGGGCGAAATTGACCGTTCATTAACTGGAGGAGTGAATCCGGTCCGGGGTTGTCTAAATAACCCAAGCCGTTTGGATTAATCCACTCCGATGGGTTTTTTGGCTCCGTTAGCCGATCTAAGTCCTACGAAAATGAAAGAAAAACTAAGCTAAAGAAACTAATCTAAGTGAAAAACAACTTCTGCAAACTATA
>JASDQU010438553.1:8099-18598 GCA_032191745.1 Picea mariana
TGTAATAAATTCAGTAGCAAAGATTTATATTTCAGGGTGGTTGGGAGGTGCTAGGGAGGACTGTTGTCCTCAGAGGTTCAAGTGGGTGCTTGAACACAGGGAGTTGGTGCTTCCTTCTAGTTGGTGCTAGAGAAACCAGGGAGTTGGTGCTTCCTTCTAGTAGGTGCTAGAGAAAACAGAGAGTTGGTGCTCTCAGCAAGTTGCAGCTTGCAAAACAAAGGTTGTAGCCTCATTATGAGTTGGTGCTCATATGTATGATAATGTAAAGAATGTAACTATTACTTATCATATAAAGAAAAAGAGGTTTTTACCCTCTATGGGTTTCCTCAGGAAATATTTGTCTTTGTGTTTCTCATATGTGTGACTGATGCTGAATATGCCATTGTTTATTCCCCTGCATTATTGTGATCATCATTTAGTATCTCAGCAAAGAGTTTAAAAGAAGCATAATTGTTTAAGCACGGTAACAACTGATTCACCCCCCCCTCTCAGTTGTCCAACACGATTTAAGAACGAGACCTTTCCTATCAGTCTCTTCCTTCAAATTCATTTCTATATTCAATGGTAAAATATCTCCCCCATAATGGACAATCCATTTTATGAGTGTAGCCTCTTCCACTGATTTAAGAGCAGGCCCTTTCCTATCAATCTCTTCCTTCAAATTCCTTTCTATATTCAAGGGTAAAGGATCTCCCCCAGAAAAAATTGGCAAAGGAGATCAATTAGGAACTTATTTATAAGAAGGTATGAATGTTATAAGCACCTCATCTATCTTAGAAAATAAAATCATTTCAAACTGTTGTTTAACACTCGTAGAAGCAATACACTCAATGTCAGACCCAAAATTTTTAGAATCTGTTACAACTAAGGATGTATTCTTCACCTGCTCCTCCGATCCTACACTAGTCAGGGCATCGAGGTTTGTCACATCATTTCTTTTGCAAATCGAGCTCCCTGCCATCGCAGGTGACCCAAGCATACTTGTTATAACAGACTCAACTATCTCAGGAGGAACAGTCATTTCATATTGTTGTTTGGCACTCAGAGAAGTGTGACACCCATTACCACCCCCACCAATTTTAGCATCTATTACGATTAATGATGTTGTCTTCGCCCTCACCTATGATCCTACACTAGTCAAAGCAATCTAGTTTAACACTGCATTTCTTTGACAATCCGAGTTCAGAGAAACAAAACATCCATCATATTCCCCACATATTTTAGCATCTGTAGAAATTTGAGATGTGTTCTCTGCCCTTTCCTTCGAACCTACACTATTCAATGTAATAGGTTTTGTCATAGTAACACTATGGGATTCCGAGCACCCTACCTTTTCATGTGCCCCATTTGATTTTGTTAATGTATGAAAAGAAATAGTCAGGCTGCACTCACCCCCCAAACCAACTATAAAAAGACCACTCTACAGAACCTCCCTCTCTACCTTATTCCCATAGTTACAGGTAACCCCCTCCATATATAAACAGTCTTTCACCGCACATTTTTTATTACCTCTAGGACTGACCTTTTCCCCCTTTCCCCCCACAACTCTTGATTGTTCTGCAATCACCAATGTTAGTTCATGACTCCCCTTCCCCCAGAAACCCCAACTGCCTCCTATTTTGATGCCCTCCCTAGACAGTCCTGCCTCTCATCCACCCTGGTAGGACTGTTGCCCAAAGGCATAGCCGAGGACTCTTCCTAGGTATCCTCCCCCCACATAATCCTAAAACCCTCAGGAAAAACTTCATTTGACACATTACATTCGATTCTAACTCAAATTGTTTAGAATCCATTCTTGGATCTCGCCTCCTACTTTTATTAATGACAGATAACAAGGAAGAAATATTTGATCTTGGTAGAAATAGCTTACCATCAACTGTATCTCTATCTGAGGTTGGTATCAGGATATCTAGCTGTAAGACCGCCTCCACACCACACTCTGTTTCAATCCAGCCTGGTGTCATTTTCTTCCGCATCCCAGAGCATTGATACCGCAGGTGCCCCATTTATTTACAAACTACACACCTAAACGAGACATCGACATAATCCAACTTCTGATGATACACCATTCCCCTCCAGCCTATATCCATTTCCGCTGGTAAACCTTCATATATGTCAATTTCTACTAGCATTTTCCCCATCCTCTTGTCTTATCCTGTTAGTAGAATTATATCTACATGTAGGAATCTCCTGAGTGTATTGCCTATTGCCTTGAAAGCCTCTGCATTCCATAATGCTAGCGGACAACCTGGAAACAATACCCATAGATTCCTAAACCAGATGTGTTCCTTCTCTGGGTTAAATGCATAGTTCCACCTTTTGATCATGAGACTCCCATTCTTTACCACCCATACTTTGTTCAGCATCACCTGTGCATCCTCTGAGGACATAAAAAGGAAACAAAACCATCCTTTTGTCAATATTAGGACCTCTGGTAAATATCCCAACACTGGTCACCAAGTATCTTCCTTCCATTTGTGTATATCCCTGGCCGCCATGGAACAATATCTGAATCTACCTACTAGTCCACGCTCAGAGTAAACTACAACTTCATTCATCCTGATATCCCTGCCAAGGGTTATAGATGGGTTTTATTTTTTGACCCTTCAAGACTTTAAGCCAATATGTATCTTCGCCCCCCCACACTTCTAATATCAATAGTCTTGATAGAGACAGGACCCTCTGCTCTGGATTCTAAAATGCTAGCTCTACTTCCCTTAACAAAAAAATAAGTCTATGTCCCTTCTATCTCATATCTCACCCCGCATATCCCTGCTACTATGCCTTGTAATAAACCATCTCCTCTAACCTCTAGCTCCAACATTGTAACCCTTTTAATCTCAGTACCACTTGTATATCTCCTCGTCGCTTCTAAAATTGAGGTCTCTGTCTCCACCCTCTAATCTGCACCATTTTCCACCACCCCTCCCTCCTCTAGATCCTTGTTACAGTGACTTCCCTCCAGAATCGTCCACCCAGAGTGTAGTTGGAGATTACTCGAAAGATCACATGTGCCTCCTCCTCGATTTTCTTCCTGAGAAAATAACTCATTGATAGTCTTGATGTTACAAAAGTCCTTCGTTCCACACTCAAGTTCGCCACCTGTCCCAATGGTAATGCGTTCCACAAACCTTGTCTCCATCCATCCTACCCTTACGTCATCTTTTTTTAATGACTGGCGGTATAGCCTTAGCTCCTCCCTGTACACCTCATCTGATTTTTGTATGCACCCCTGACTCCACCAATAATCATCTTCCAAGCCATCTCCATCACCCTTAGCAGTTATCGCCATTTACCCTAACACCTACCATAACACCCACAATAAATGAGGCAACCCCTATTTTGACAACCTACCCCCATCTAAACCCTAGACACTCTAGGCCTTAAGTCAACTCCTCTTCCATTTTCCTCGAGAGCCAATACACTCATACGCACAAAACCCAACCGAGGAGGCCTGGTTCGTTGTCCAGACCTAGCTTAACAATGACTTTTGAAAAATAATTATAAAGAATACATCAATATGTTTTTTCTTTTTTCATTGAAATCTAGCAACATAAATTTGGATAAAATCACAATTTTTTGTTGTTTAAATTGCTCTTGTGAATGTATAAATGGATTCAGCCAGTTGAAAAACACTTGAAGCATTATAATTTCACAGAATTAATCACTCAAATCTGTAGATACAACAATTTCTGACCCGATTTCTAACAAATATTCTCAAAAGTATCCCCCCAAAAAAGTCAAAATCTAGGATGCTTATACTAAAACATTAAAAAAAATCATTTTCATGTGTTTCATGGAAAAATACATTGAATAACACTTATGAAACTCTTTTATATGTCTTTCTTTGATTCCAATAAATCAAACCAATAATGAATTAGTCTATTTTCAAAGAATATAATTAACAATCCATAAATTATTTCATGTGATCGAAAATGAAGGATGAGTTATTGTTGACATCAATAAACCACCCAATAATGGACTGAGTATTGTTGACTTTCACGCATTTTTATAAGAATTATAGAAATTATTTAATGTAAATGAAAAAAAGTGTGTTATGAAAACACCCCTTAGCACAAACCACTCAGACTAAACCCAATTGACATACTATAAAGATTACATTTATTATTATAATAAAATAAATAATTTATCTTTTAATTTTATTTAGTATTATTTTAATTAAAATTTTAAAATTATTTTTAAATGAAAAATACATTATTAATATTAATTTTTTTAGGTTTAAATTGTAACATTATGAAACTATAACTTAAAAATTAATAATATTATAAATAAATTTATTAAAATAAATAAAATCCTAAAAAAACACCAAAATTAAGAAAACACATTTTTAAAAATTATTTAAAAAACAAAACAAACATAATTTAAAAGTATTAAAAGGGAAATCCTTGTTACATGAAATACGATGTATTTCATGTATTTGTTTTGAGACATTTTGTTAGTGATCCTAGACATGTGATTGATATGAGTTCTTTACAATTATCGAACGAGGGTTCACTCACGGCGGAGCCAATTCGCATTATGGACCATCACATTCAACAACTACGACGTTGAACAATCGTTCATGTCAAGTTCCAGTGGGACAATTATAGTCCACACTCGACTACCTGGGAGGACGCATATGTTATGCATCAACAGTTTCTGTACTTATTTGATAGATTAGACATAAAGATCTTGTCAGATACTTTTATTACTGAATTTTATATACTGTACAACTTCGGGACGAATTTTAAAACAAGAGGGGGTGTATGTAACATCACGTTCTTGGGAGCACATGTTATTTACTTATTCTTTGAGGACACTTGCGTGCAAGTGATCCAATTATAGTACATTGTTATTTGTTCTGAGTATGGATTCTTATGATAATGTTGATGGGTTATGATTTTAATGTTATTTGTTATATGTGTATTGACATATGTTATTGACGAGTTTCCCTGAGTGTGCAGGACACTTGACGGATTGTGGATGCCAAGGGCATCGATGGGCCTCCTTGGGATCCGGATTGAGTCAAGGAGTGGATTGTATTGGTTTGAGTATTTTATTTATGCATATGTGACATATGATCGATTATAGTTTGATTTTGTATATGGGTCATTGGCAGTGTTTCGTTGATGGATGCAGGTTGACGATTTCTTGCTAATGTGACTCACATAGGGAGTAAAGGGGCCATGCACATAGACTAGATATTGAGGGAGAGGTGTGGTAAAGTCCCTGTCATAGCCTAATAGCACTCTCGTCGTGGCTTGAATTGTAGGTTAATGATTTCCTAGTTCGAGAGGTCCACGATGTTGTGAGGGCAGACTGAGACAGTCACTCATGAAGATTTATAAAGGGTGCGCAATAAGGTTGGGTATTTATTCCTTAGAAGCCCTTAGTCTCTCACAAGGTCACCCGAATGGAGTGTTGACTCCAGGGGTTGTACAATTACAAAAACCAGTCAAGGGTGAGTGGCACCCTTGGAGCACAGAGTGCGTCTTGAAGGGCACATCACGTAAATAAAATTTGAGTCAATGAATCTAGGTGGCCTAGAAAACCCTGAGCGAATAATTAAACCTTGTAAAATCCTTAGCACTGTCGAATTAATTAATTAATTAATTAATTAATTAATTAAAGAATGAATTTACTAATTATAAACCCCAAATGAAGTCTAAGCCTATTCAACTTTGATCCTAAGCCTAAGTTCTTGTAGGAAGCTAACACTAAATTATTTACTAATTTAAATAAATTAAATGAAAAGGGAATGAAGTAAAACAAGTTAGGAATATAAAAGGGGGTGAATTATATTTAAAGATTGACATAAGGCACATGTGTGCAAGAAAATGTAAGGGGGGAGGGGTTTTAAATAAGAAAGAAATAAAGATGAGAGCATGTGTACGCATAGAAAGGAATCTAGAGTCTAGTTAACACTAGTCTAACTAGAGAAGAATCATATTCTTACTCAACTCAGATTTAGTAAGGCGTCAGTCATTAATTGAGAATAAGGGGAATAAAGAGACAACTAGGAGTGATTTAAGGAGCGTGTTTAGGAAAGGTGAGGGAAATTGACTTAATTAAAATAAATTGAGGAATTTAATTGTGCATTTTGGGGAAAGGGTGACAAGTGTATGGGGGGAATAATTATAAATAAATTAATTAAAAAGTGAATTAATTGTGCAAGGGGAATGTGTCATTAAAGAAACTCCTATAAAGAAAATGGAAAAGATGGGAAAGGGATCACACTTATTATGGGTAAATTTATGCTACATAATTTTTTATTGGTTTTACTTGTGAGAGTTGGGTTACCCAACTTGAAAGAGAGTGGTGGATCTACCTTGCAAGGCAATCTCAGAGCTAGACTATTTTTTTTGTTTTCTCTGCGTGGCCCCTTTGCGACTCGGGGGGATAAGGGGGAAGAAGAGTACCCCTAGCGTTGGTTGGAAGGTATTGGTGAATTCTCCACAGTTAGCAAGCGGGAGGATGGAATGATCACCATCGTTGAAGAACATCTTCGACTCTTCGTCACCTTCGGTTACAGTACTTTTATTTGAGTTGAATTTGAATTAGTTAGATTTTGTGTACATCCCTTGGAAATATTGTCATAAACCACCATTCTATTTCTGACATTGATTTGGTAATTCCTTGATGAGTTTTGAGTAATAAGCACTGGAATTTGTATTTTCTGGATGGTAATGCCATTTACATTCTCAACTAAGCTTAGAATTTTGTATTTCTAGATAGTATGTCATTTACCTTTCACAACTAAGCATTGAAATTTTGTATTTTCTGGATTAAGTTCATGCTAGCTATCCTATATCGATTCGATGTGTCTCTGAGCGGATTAAAATTTTCATGGGCTCTTGTTTAACATTTTTAAGTTGTCTTCACACCACGATTTGTATTTATTTGACTGTCAGTAAATATTCTATGGGCTCTTTCCCAACTTTTTTAAAATGTCAACACACCACGAATTGGATTTATTTGACTATCAACAAATCTTCCATGGGCTCTTTCCCAATGTTTTTAAACTGTCATCACACCATGAATTAGATTGTTTGACTATAAGTGAATCATCCATGGGCTCTTGCCCAACATTTTTAAGTTGTCTTCACACCATAATTTGGATTTATTTGACTGCCAGCAAATCTTCTATGTGCTCTTTCCCAACATTTTTACACTGTCATCACACCACAAATTGGATTATTTAATTGTAAGTGAATCATCCATGGGATCTTTCCCAATGTTTTTAAGTTGTCTTCACACCATGAATTGGATTTATTTGACTGTCAGCAAATCTTCCATGGGATCTTGTCCAACGTTTTTAAATTGTCTTCATACCATGAATTAGATTTATTTGTATTTCAGTGAATCATCCCTGGGCTCTTGCCCAATGTTTTTTTTTAAATTGTCTCCACACCACGAATTAGATTTATTTGACTATCAGTGAATCATCCATGGGCTCTTGCCAAACACTTTTTTTAACCTGTCATCACCACCATGAATTGGATTAATTGACTGTCAACGAAACATCCATGGGCCCTTTCCAAACATTTTTTTAACATGTCATCACGACCACGAATTGGATAATTGACTATCAGTGAATCATCCTTGGGCTCTTTCCAAACATTTTTACACTGTCATCACCACCACAAATTGGATTAATTCATTGTCAACGAATCATTCTTGGGCTCTTTCCCAACGTTTTTTTTTAACAGTCATCACCACCACGAATTGGATTAATTGATTGTTAGTGAATCATCCCTGGGCTCTTGCCAAACGTTTTTAAACTTTCATCACCACCAAGAATTGGTTTATTTGACTGTCGATGAAATTCCCTTGGCTCCTTGCCAAACGCTTTCAAATCATCTTCACCATCATGAATTGTTTTAATTGACTGACAATGAATTCTCCTTGTCTCTTAGCCAAACGTTTAAGATTGTCTTAAGCATCACGATTGGGTTCAATGCCTGGTAGAGAATTTATTGGGCTCCTTGCAAAACGTTGAGAGTTGTTCTTCACCGTCACTCGTTGTAAATGATTATTCACGAATTTAGAAATCAATGGTTGTATGATATAGTTATTTCTTCTTGACACTCTATAAAAGAAATAAACTTGTCTTCCAGTTCTAAATTTTGGATCATTTCTAATTAAAAGGGTTTCCTTTCTTTTTGTGTTAAGAAAATAGTATCTTGTCGCTTATTGTTATTAATAAAAAACACTCTTCATTTTTATGCCTATTTGCGGGCCCATGTAATGTAAACAAGTGAAGCCTAGGCCTATTGAAGATATCAACCAAAATATAAAATAACTATAAAACATTTAATTTGTACTGCCACTATAATTACTGCCAATGCAATTATTGTTCCTTACTCGCACAGTTGTCGCAACGTTTGTTCCCGCACCTTGTCATAGATGGTATTTGCATCAGTCATTTGATATGCATTATTGTAGTTGGACTATTATAGGAGTGCATCATAGATAGTGATTGGGTCAATCAATTGTTATATGATATTGAAGTTGAATAATGCTTACACATGGTTGGTCTCACTTTAGTTTCTTATTTGGTTATGTAATTAGCTTACTTTGCACCATGGAATTAAACTTGATGATTACTTTGTGCCATGAAAATAAAATCGATAATCACTCTTGCGCCATGAATTAAATGTTGATGTATGATCGATTATGAATTTGCTCACTCTTGCGTCATGAAAATAAGTTGATGATTAATCGTGTGTCATGAATTAATTATGTTGATGTATGATTTTTCATAAATTAGATACTCTTGCGCCATGAAAAAGTTGATGTATGGTTGTTTAGTAGTTAGATTTCTCTAGCGCTGTGTAATAATGTTGATGTATGACCGATAATCTAGTCTGGAGTTATGAGTTGTGTTGATTAAGGGATTTAGACACCTCCTTGTTCCTCAAAACAATCGCCAGCATTTAGACCTTAAGTGGTCAAAATAAATCAAATGAATCTTGGGCTTGAGCGTTGCTTATGTGTCCTGGAGGTCCTAACCATGTAGGATAGGTTGGGCAGGTAGTTCTTTATTACTCAGTTACATGGTTGATTATTTATTGTATTGCTTCAGTTGATCGTATTGTGTTGAATTGTGTCTCTCTTTATGTTTATGCGTTGATTATGCGTCGCTGTTAATTATGTTAATGTGTTGAATGTGTCGTTATTAATTTATGATGATGGGTGGCTTGAGATGTTATTAATTATGTCATGATGATTTTAACTTCCTAATGCAATTTTTTTTTTTACCTTTTATACATCGTTGTTTGTTGTTGTAATGGAGCCGTCGTTACAACATCATCCTAAAACCATGATAAAAGTTATAAAAAAAAAATCACCTTATACTTAGCATTTAGTCTCAAGAATAAAGTACATAAAACTAAAACCATGATAAAAGTTATAAAAAAAAACACCTTATAATTAGCATTTAGTATCCAAGAATAAAGTAAATAAAACATTAGTTATTTATTGTAATGTAATGGATGTGACTGTGATTGAGAATCTCATAATATATAAAAACAAAGACAATAAAACAATAAACAATTTATTGTTTATTAAGTGTACTGTAATGAATCAATGGCAGCTTCACACCTTCGTTTGAGAGGTTTCGACTTTGAAAGTTTTCAGGTTTAGTTTTTTTATTAAGAGGTCGGTCTGGGAAGACTAGACATGGACCCTTCTTCCTTGTTTTCTTCCTCATCTTCCTATCAGAGTTCCCCTTCGGTCCCTGAACAGTACTCGGTTTCTCTTCTTTTTTGTCCTCTTCCGGTGACTGTTTCTTAGTGAGATACTTTGTTTGACAGTGGTGTAATCCTTATTACTTGTCAGATCTTGTCCCAAGCGGGGACCCCTTGTTTTCTTCCTCGGTGTCCCATCAGTGTCCCCATTCGGTTTCTGAATAGAACACGGTTTATGGTCATCTAGATAGAGATCTCGTGACTGTTTCTTTGAGAGTTTCTACGTTTGTCAGTAGATTTCTCCTTTGGTTTTTTTAACTTTATTTTAGAGAGGTTTTAGTAGCTCTGACCCTATGGACCCTGAAAGGAAGGTCAACCTCCTCAATGATATTGAATCTCTTATGAACCCATCTGATGAAATAGAATGGCTTAGGGAAGGGGTCTGTAAAAATTCAGACATTTTAGGACAGCGAGAAGATTTTCCTACTTTAACTATTAACATGCCTTCTTTCTCTACTTGTGCCTCTACTTCCTTACAGGTCCCACCCTCATTTTTTTCCTCGATCCCAGATACTCTCCATACCACTGCTCTTTCTGGTGGTTTCCCGAATACTAGCTCCCATTTGAAACAGGGACTTTATGAGCATGCCTCGTTTCATAAAAGAAATGCACTGAAGACTTCAGTGACTGACAGACCCATAAACACTCATTTTGCTTCTAGTCAGACAGGGGCTAGGAAAAGAGTATGGAAGCCTAATAAACGAGCATGAAGGATGGTTCTAGGTGACAATGTGGGACTCGAAAATACCT